>JBAMJV010009222.1:0-67467 GCA_037951105.1 Echinarachnius parma
ATTTCCCTCATTGAATATTCTGTGTGAAACAATAGAGATCATGTTACCCGACTGGACATAATTATTTCGGATCCACTATTTAAGTAAACATTGCTAGCAGGCAACATAAAAAAAAACTAGTCTACCTATGACGTCAGAGGTATGCCATAAAGTTAAATGAATAGTTTCAATATACTCATATGTGCGATATATCCGGAGTATAGTTACGCTCTTCTCAAAGTCGCAACCTTTCAAAACGTTATTAAAATAACGGGGCATAATATATTTGTTCGCATTGCATTCGACATGTTCAATTGACGTGTATATTTACAAAATATTACTAAATTAATAACATGCATAAGTTGAGAAACGGATCGCTGGTAAAATTCCCCGTTAACAAGCCGAAAACAATTCAACCTCCCGATGACTATAACAAAACAGTATGCTATTGTATTAACATTCCAGGTACCTTTACTTCGCATGGAACTATCATGTACAACGCGCACCCCTCAGCAACCCCTCCGATGTGGTTACCATCTACCATCATAAATCGGGAAGTTTCGGAGGACTCACAATCGACCCTTTCTATCGATCCGGTAAATTTAAACATTGACACAAGTTTTGTCCAAGTCTATCTTCGTCTAAAGGACCTGAATACCGAGAACGGGTTAAACCGTTTTGAAAAATATTAGCATTATAACTGGATATGATATTAACTCTATAATCATTGTAATTTATCTGGCTATTAACATAGAGATAATGCGGATAATGCGCATCTTAAAGGGAGAATCCGCGATTTACAAAACACCTGAACAGTTTCCAGTTGGTAGAGGATGATTAGATATGACACTATGTGAAATGTTCGATTAAAACATGCTTTAATTTGGAATTTACGAGTAAAAACAACCACAAAAATGATTAATTAATAATGGCAATGCATATTTTGTTAATAACTGATTTATCATGATAATGCAACCATGTTGATATTATTCAGGTAGAGAGCTTTTATTACATAATTTAGTACAGATATGCCACGAAAAAAAATCTCAAAACAACAGACAGAAAGAATTCATATCACGTTTTACGTAATAGTTATTTGTTTCATTCTCCGTCTTCGCCAAAGTACGTTGGCACAATTTTCAGTGCATGCTGCCCGAAACGAGTCGTTTAGCTATCCGTTATCGTTTCGCGTAGCAGCTAGAGGCATGTTCTTATATGTTCTGGCTGTGTGAAGAATCAAGCTTGTGATCTGAAATACGGAAATCGGCACAAACTTATTTTTGTAAAACGCATACAGTCAGCCATAACTTGAGATCCCTCGAGACTGCATGTATCAAACAAAATGCATCAACAAGCAAGATGTATTCCCTTTAATGTGACACCAAAAGTACTGTACAGTGTCCACATTATCGTATTTAATTTTTTCCGACTGTATAATTGTGTAGAGACACACAGAATAGAAGGACCGTAGAATAACTGTTATATAAAGACAACTTGTTCATAAATATGATATAATACATGGACTAGTAATATTAATGTTAAATCTTCCATTTGTTGTTTTTCTTCATATTCAGGTGGCTCTATCTATACTTTCACGTACGTCTCAGAGAGGAGCTTCATCAAGGACTTGAATGATCCCGACAATGGCACCGCCGTCGAGGTGACCAGTCTGATTAGTCCCGGTGCGCCGCAAGATGTGGTATTTTTCAACGGGAAATCCTACTGGCTCTCGGCGTCCGCTTCTAAGAAAGGAATAACAGCCATGTCTAACAACGGCAACGCCAGTAGCACGGCTTTGGCCAATATCACCGTGGACAGTGTCAACAGTATCGATGCGATCGACAACCCTGTCGGTATATATGTTGGACAGATCAATCGCACGCATTTTGATAGTCTTTTTGACGAAGACTAAATAAATAAGGTGATCATTCAAAAGAAAGAAAATGTGAATGCCTCATACGATTTTCGATTTAGAAAATAAAAAAGAGTCAACTGAAAAGAAAGGGTAGACTTGTAAAGAAGAATTATCTGTGTCTCCCTGGAATCATCCTTAGGCAATAGCAAGAAAGCATCAACGTAGCGCAAACTGATGTCAAAACACAATAAGAGAGAAAAGGTCACAAGGTGTTATTAGAACAAAATATATATTTTAAACAAAGTCTGACTCAGTGTAAATAATGTACATGAAGTCCTGTTTGTAAATTATGAGAAACAGATCAAGGCATTGCAATTGCGATCAGCCAAGGTTCTTCATTGATTTTACCATTCTACCTTATGTCGCGAACATAGATTGCGTAGTATGATTGCCGGTGAAGGCAGAATACTTTGCGACATGATAAGGTTAACTTAGTATTACAAATACATCTTGAACATTAGCTAACAGAGATAAGTCGGGAGTGTTCTTAGACATTTCTGGTGTAAATAGTAATACAAAGTGTGTTGATAGTCAGTGGCGTTATGTGCAAATTTTTATTTTATTTTTATTTTGTTTAATTTGTTTTCATTCAGTTATTTTTTGTTTATTTTAATTTTTTTTTTTTTAATTTTTTTTTTTTTGGGGGGGGAAACAAATTCTAAATCGATCACAACCAGGTATAGTGTAATGAGTTGCCAATTTCTGGTCATGCGGTACGTCTCTGACTTTGCGAGTGACCGAAGCGGATGAGTGGGGGGAGGGTGTGGTAGGGGGTGTTCCCCCTCCAACGGTAGGGAAATTTGTCATCACCGGACTTGAAACATTACTGAGCAATCTGGTGCATACTGGTTTTTACTGGTTATTGGCAATTCATGTCCATTTAGTCCAGCCTAAGTTGATTTGTTTATAATAAATACCTCTCAGTGGTTGTACATTATGATTAAGCTAAGTTTATGTGTATAACAAATTTAAATATTGATTGTAATAATGGTCATTTAAGAGTAAATAATTATTGTAAACAGCTTAGCTAAATATTAATATCAGACACTATAGAAAGGGGGCGTATTATTCGATGATACACACGTCGCAGTACGTATAACCTCTTGAATTCGTCCTAGACAAAACACACAATATAGTATACAGTGTGTGAATATTGTAAATAGAAAAACAATGTAATTTAATTTTCTGTAGACTATACAGGGTGGCCCCCATAAAACGGACGGGACACTTTCCAAAATGTAGTAACAAACTGATTATGTTCATCGGATAGGGTGTCTTTTCCAATGAAAAACGATACCAAGAACAGTCATTTTGGTCGTGTGGTTTTTGTTTTAGGGCTCTGTGAGTGACACCGTGTCAGGTTCCCATTTTGGTCAATGTTTACCAAGTCAGTGTCTGATAAATCGGACTTACTGCCCGTCATAGTATGGAACAAATATGCCCATTCTCTCGGCGCATATATGAATGCACACTAACAATGGCGCGCGTATTGCTCGTTGTTCGATGCTATGACGGGCAGTGCGATGTATCAGGCACTGGGGGAAAATGACAAGAATGAGAACCTGACATGATGTCACTCACAACGCCCTAAAACAAAAACTACACAAACTACTTGGTATCGTTTTTCTTTAGAAAAGACACCCTATCCGATGAACATAATCAATTTGTTACTAGATTTTGGAAAGAGCCCCGTTCCCTTTTTGGGGGGCCACCCTGTATAGCGAATTGAATTTTTAGATTGTTTCCGTGTTCTATTTTTTGTGTAAAGATGCAATTGCGTTGATTGTCTTTAGTAGATAATACAATATTTGAAATATTAACTGGTTAATGATAAGGAACTGTTTTGGATTAATATTTAAACAAGTATTGTGAAGTAAATAGTATTTTTACCAAAATATAATGTAAAGAATACTAGAACAAAAGGGAATATTTAGTGATTTTACTCATCATTCTTGTTTGGTGTATGCTTTACATTAATTATTGTAATGCTTATGTATTTTTAGTTTTCTTACTTCGGTAATTTCCATTTAGTACAAAATAATCATAATGGTAAACATTGTAGTCATTTATGTTATTTCGATTGTAAAGTGCTAAGAGAGATGCTCATTGGGCGCTATAGAAATCGGAAGTATAATTAGGTAATACGTACTTCGCAGTACGTATCATCTCTTGATATCGTCAAAGACAGAGAAAATGCAAATTGTAATCAGGACAAAATACCAACTGTAAATAGTGTACAGGATGAGAATATCGTAAACAGAAAATCAATATATCTCTTAAGCCCATACACTAAATAGCAAATTGAACTGTTAAACTTTTGTTCGTGTCTTGTTTTGGGGTGTAAGGATGACATTTTGTTTCGCTCTTCAGTAGATGATAGGATGTTTCATATATGATCGAGCTAATAATAAGGAACTATTTTGGATTATGTTGTATCAGCGGCGTCGATTCGTTCTGAAAACACATTGCATTAGGGGGGGGGGGGGGGGGGGGGGGCATTGTTCATAAAGAATGCTCGCCCCCCCCCCCCCCATGTATGTTAATATGCTTTAGATTTCAAACAATTATTGTAACGCTTATCTCGTTTTTTTTCTAGATTTAATCATTTTAATTTAACCAAAAAAAATATTTATGTTGATGTGCAATTTCAAATATTTGAAGAAGTATATTTTGTATTGTGAAGTGCTTAGAGTTAATGTTCACATTAGGGACTCTAGAGATATTCTGAATATGTGTCTTCGCTTTCAATTAATTATTGCAATGGTTATGTAGTTTAATTTTCTAACTGTAAAAATGGTAAATCAAGTTTCAAATAAAATTATTATTTTATCGTGTTTTTGTTTATAAGTGAATAAGTAAGTTGATATCCTTTTTGTAATGTGCTTGGAGATAATTATTTTAGGAAAAATGTGTATTTTGCTGTAAATAGATTTCAAAGGCATAACAGGTAAAAAGTGAAGAATGTGAAAAGGTAAAATCAATATGATTGAGTTTAGTCTAAGTAAATACTAATTTTGGTTTTTATTTCGTTTTGCAACATGGTAAATGATTTTAAAGTTACTGCTTGGATAGATCTATCGACGATTATTGTCAACCTTTTTTAGAAGTGTAATTAGTTTGTCAAGGTTACAATGATTAAGATGTGTTCGGAATAAGGGTTGTAAGCTATGTTTATTATGACGGAATGCAGATACTATTTAAAATAAGTTAGTAAGATTCACATAAAAGTAAATATATCATTATGGTATAAGATATCCACGTATCCACATTATAACTATGAAGGAAATGAGAATATTATGAGTTTTAGCACTCGACAAGAAAGCCAAATGCTGGCATTGTTTCTCACTTTCACGTTAGTGCATTTAATTCCTGCAACGATTTAACGGACACTTGTCATATAACCAGTATTTGTTATTATAAAATTATCGTATATGCATTGTGATTTTAGAATAATGTCTCAATTTAGATTCAAAGCAAATCACAATGTTTCTTTCAATATTCCAATGGTTATTGAGATTAATGTAACACCAGATCAAATTGCAAATAGGAACTTCGCAAGATGCGCATGTACAAATAGCGTCAGATTTTTAAACTATGTTCTTTTATCAGTTGTATTTTTCTTAAATGTTAGAATGCTTTTTCGATGTATTTCTTCGTGATATTGAAAGTATACATTATAAGAATAGACAGCCAGAAATCTGTTAATGTTCATTATTTGTGTACAACATATTTTGAAAAGATGTTTTTGAAGAAAATTATACAATGTTAAAAAAAGGTTAGGCATACAAACATAACAACAGAAACAATAAACTACATTGCATTACACAACACAGTAATGCATTATAAATTATCCAAAAAATACATGCGATATTAACATCATAATGATATAAAAATTCCAAATGATCTAAGGAACATATGTACCAACATTTAAATGTTTAACCCTATCAAACTCAAGCTATGTTGGCGTTCCCAGGCCCACTCACTAATTGCTTTATCATTCTATCAACAACTTTCATATTTGAGACACGTGTCAAACAGGCCAGGTTCGACAAGTTGCCATCATAAACAATTTGTAAGGTCATCATATGAGGGCGCTATTCACGCTAATATAATGAAAAACATAGCAAATGTCCGAATTGCGACATTTTAAAGCTGTTTTCGCCAAATGGACCCATATTAAGTAGGCAAATTTAACTTGTTAACATGATTATGTAATATTACAAATTATGAAACATAGATCATGTCATGTCTGTTGAATTTGATGGATTTTGGAGACCCATTAGATCCGCAAAGTTATAGTGGAGGTGACCTTCACACGACTCAACATACACATTAACAGTACATGATAATTTACCCTACACTCATAACTAAACTTGGTCACCTGGACTAACAAAAAGCTAGTCCAGACGGTACCCATTTGGACTAGCATGTGGGTTGGTCAATCCTCCTGGACTAACGTGGAAGCAAGTCAGTCCTGCTGGACTAACACGATGGACTAGCTAAGATATTCGTCATGCATGCTGGACTAGCTTATAAATGTCGATGGACTAATTATAACTAGGACTGGACTAGCAAAAATGTTAGTCCAAACGGTGCCTATTTGGACTAACATTAATTTGCTAGTCAAGCGTGCTGGACTAATATACTAGTTAGTCGTGCAGACTGGACTAACATGTTAGTCAAGCCTACGTTAGTCCAGCGTATTATTATGCATAACAATTCTTTTAATCGATTCACTTTGAAATCATGAATTTTTCTCATTTCAGTTGGTATTATTATAATTTAATTTATAGCTGTTTATTTTCAACGCAGTTCCGTAGGGGTACCAGTTCATCTTAATACATATAAAAACCCTATCATTTGTCAATATCATACTTCCAAGTTTGTGAAGATCCGAATATACTATTCACACAACTATATAATAACATGTATAACTGGGAGGGTTGATCGAACCACCAGGCTGCATCATTGTGAGTGTAATGTTAGGTATACAACACTTGAAGCCAGTTTCTGTTTGCAGTGTCTAGCACCAAACAATTGTTAACATATATAAACAAGCTGATGTTTACAACCTTCATATACTATTCAAATTTTTTTTAACATATCCATACAAAGCGGTCTGGAAAAAGGAATACTATAACCAGCAGCCTAGCGCATGCTGCACATTTTCAATTTATATGAACAAGCCAATGCATCTGTGAGGTGGTCGAGATCAATCACGAACAGGCACAGCGATTCTGTCAGGGGCAAGCAAAGAGTCTTTATTAATCATCAATCAATAACATCATCACATCTTGTGGTTTACATTTTGAAAGTAATCACAATTACAAAACAAAGTCAATGTCAATTACTTATCTAGCTCCCTCAAGCAATGTAAAACTAACACTGGCTATAACAAGAAAACACCTTTTTAACTGACAAACTTCTGAATAAATCCAACTACTTTGAATAAACGTCTTTCGAATATTATAATGTCTATGTTCTTGTCTATACTTTATAAATGAGTAGCATTACATTTTCAAAACTATCATAAAACTTACAAAGCATCAGGATATAATCAACATGTATAACTATGTCATCAGTATACAGTGGAACCCCGTCAGAACGAGCACTATCATAACCAGGCAAACTCAATGGCCCAAGTTGCTCATCATAATGCGGTTTCACTGTATACACTTATATTACCACTGCAACAGGCAGTATCATCCAGGATTTCATCAACAAACGCTATTCCTTTACAGTAAATATCAACGGTTGTACATTAATATATAACAATCCTCGAACTATATAACTGACTATCTTTCCCATATACTATCCATAAACGTCATCAACGTCCAAGTCATATAATAACGCCACTAACATAACAAAGCAAAATCTACTTCTCCCATGTTATCATAATAAACACTTCTCATTCTTATTCGTAAACGTCCGCTTACAAATATTAACTCTTGACAATAATTATTATAAGCAATACGTATGACATAACTAACCACACTTTGTGGGCCCCGTCTTATCATATCCAACACTCAGCGCTAGGTTGCGCCTATATTAAACACTAGGACTAACCTGTGACGGTCTATGTCCCTCTCTCGGTAAATCTACGCATACACAAAATACACACACGGTTTAATACTGTGCGCAAAACATGTATACCGTGCATACTCCGTACACGCGAACTTATAGCGTATGCGTACAAAACACATATCAAACATTACATTCTATAATTCGTCTCACACAAACAAGTCTCTAACATCGAAATACTGAACATTCGAATAACAAATGAGTACATAAAATACATGAAATTGCTCCTTATAATTATGCGGATAAACTACTATAATAACTGATTAAGTGAAGTATCCTATATGTCTCAAATGAGCAACTAATTACAAGGTTATAATATCAAAACACTCACCTGTCAGGGGCAAGCAAAGAGTGCCTTCTTTTCGCAGCACTCCGCCCTCTACAGTTAAAGACAGGATAATTTTGTACCCCTCACACATCGAAATAATGGCTAATTCTCCTGTAAATAAAAAAAAATATTGTAATTTAATTTAATGAATAAATCAAGGTCTACATTATCACTAATTTATTTATTGCTATGCCTGAACTCATGGCTTCAAACTTCTTAGAACTGCATATAGTAATCAAACATATATTTTGATAGTTATGATATGAAACATGAAATACCATCAATTCTGTATGTGAACAATCAAACATATTTACACTCTTGATAATGATACATGTAATTTCCCCTTCTTCTGTGAGGGAAATGTAAAACAACTCATTGGATTTTTAAAAATAGTTCATTGGAAAGGTGATTCTTTTCATCTAGTTTATCAATTTTCAATTAAGCATTAGCAGAGCTGCAAACCTCTACAGGCAGAAAACAAATTATTTTTGCATAGTAAAAAACATATTTTGGGTGTAAAAAAGCATATTTTGATACACATATTGGGAGAGTATAATGACAAAAATGCTACCTCATCTTTCAGAAAAACATTTTGGATTATGAACAATCATACTAAGTATCGTAAAAGCATAGTAGCTGGCAGCTCTGCTTTGGTTATGTTTACCTTTGTCTTGATATTATGAGACTTTTAAAATGCAGTTTAAACTCATTGCAATTATTTACATTTTATGAAACAAGTCGATTGATACCTTAAATTCGGTTCACTTTACCTAACTAGAAACTTCATTACAAGGTAACATAATTTCCCAAGTTTGTAGAAATAAGACAGTAACTGGCAGGGCATAATACATAAATAAAACATAAAATATGCTGTATATGTAGGGAAGTTCAAGGAGACTTGTTTTACAATCAGCCATTGAGGTTGCTAGATCTCCTCTGTCGATTAAGAGAAGAAGTAAAATAAAGGCACTGGTTAACTTTGTTAGTGAATCATGTGTATGATATTTACAAGTTCAATGGTAGAGTCATATATCGGTTTGTATATGATGACAGAATAAACTGTGGACAATAATTAAAACAAAAAATACCTGGCTTTGGAGAATTTCTTCATCATGGTTCTCAACTGGTATACATTCAAACCATAAGTATTACATTGGATAAGGTAGAAAGACACACTTTCATCGAAGTTTGAATACATTTGCATAAAACATGAATATAAACAAAATCTAGATATGTTTAGTTAGCCCTACTTGGCTCTACCAGATATCAATCAGAATTATATTCTTCATACATATTTTCTTCCATTGACCCTGATATGAAGGGGAAAAAACACTTTACGGTGATCATTATATATTAGACAAGTTACATCATGGTTTGCATCATACGTCCATCGTCAAAATTTAGTAGGTGTGTATTAAAGTACAAAACTTGGTGGATAGGTACAGCAACCAAAGTCAAGTTCGATGGACATTGACACGTCTTCAATAAGAAGGAAATCGTGACTCTGCCATTCCCGGACTTCTTCGAGCAGACCACGCAGTCAGGGTAATACCGGATCTTCCCTTTTTCCTTCCTCTGATCTGGAAAATGATCTCCAGTGAGCCTCGGTGCCAGGCGGTTGTCACGGGTAGACTCGCGCAGTGCCTTGGGTCGTCCAGCGGTGCATGGAAGTCTTCGTGTAGTTGTCCAGGAGGCTGTTGATCACGCTCAAACTGCGCGTACTTCTCTTCATGACCTTCATGGATAGGCTAGGAACGCGTTTGACCTGGGCGACTTCCATCAGGAAGTGGTACACAACCATGTACCACTTCAAGTGCATGAATAAATTTGCATAAATTATGGAAATTAGGCCTAATTTGCATAGATACAGAGTGTCTCTTTGGATAAATTTTCTTCTTTTGATCCAAGGAATATGTTCTCCCAAATATGTCATTAAAAACACCATTGGCATAGATATCCCATTCCCATGAATACATTTGCATAAATTATGGATATTAGGCCTAATTTGCATAAATACAGAGTGTCTTTTGGGGTGAATTTGTTTCTTTTGATCCAAGGAATATGTATGCCAAGTTAAACAATCGTACCCCAAATTGCAGTGAACACCCATATATTTTGGTCTCAAAAGAACTACAGCGTCTAGATGGCCTAATTTTCACAATTAGGCTCTCTATATGTACTTTTTCCCGAAGAAAAAGAATGTGGCAGTCATTTCTCATGAAATCAATCAATTTTGGGGTAATTAGTAAATATCTAATTGTCCTGGGAACGCCCCTTTTAAATCGCCAAAATGTGACGTCATCTAAAAAACGGACTAATGAACTAAATTCTGCAGATGACGCGTCATGACGTAAGCCAATAAATTGTCAATCACATGTCGATCACGCTGCCGATTCCGGACCCTAAATGTGGGTGGGGCGTAAACTGGCTGCTAAGTGAGATTTGGCATCAGAAAACTAGTCTTAAATCACTACTGTGTTTATTTTCATACATTTTTTTTCGGCAGACCTATGTTTCAAGTCATCAACTATGGAATAAGTGTCAAAATACGTTGTATTCTTTAGGTCCTTTAACAAGCCTACTAATAGTATAAATCTCCATCTATTATGTAACCCTGGGCAAATATTTCATGTGCTTATTTGACATTTGCAATTGTTCTATGAGTTAATAAATGCAATACATTGTCCAATTCATTAATGCTTACATTAAAGGAAATATCCGAAATATCGGTAACTCGCGTAACATTTTGTTTGAAGGGCCTTTTTCATCTAGAGAAGACACCCGAAAATTAAAAAGGACACATGTGAACTAAACATTTATGAGATTATGTGATCATAATTTAGGAAACACAAATAATTCACCAAAATAAAATAAGATTTGAAGTATATTCATTTTTACGTCCACTTTCTCGTGGAAATGCCGATACGTATTGCATCATTTATAGCGATGTAATAAGTATACATGATCATAATAGAATATCATAATTTCGACAAAGTTGTACAATATTACATCCTGTTAATACTAACGCTGACAATAGGGCTTCATTATTTGAATTAGTTGCGTCATTACAAGTATGACCATGAACGGTAGCAACTGCGCTTGGATACAATTGAACCTGTATTTTAATTTAATATTCTTAAATGGAAGAACTTGATAGGGGAAATGAAATGAGAGAGCAATGATAAAACGTAATGAGATAAGGCAAAATGAAATATGACGGAATAAGACGACGTTTTGAGACGAAATTGTAATATAATATATCTTGTCAATTAATGGAAAAACCGATGCCCTTTAAATTGAGCCCCGTTTCGGTGATTATTTTTTTGCCACTACAAATCGACGATGGATGACTGTTTATATATTCTTTTTAATTGTTCGATGTAATAAAGTTTTATCCAAAGAAAATTCAAACGATAATAAATGACATTAAAGGGTACCACCACCCCACAACATTCTTATTAAAGAAAGGTAACATCTTTAGTATTCCATTCCATCAACAAGTTCACAAAAATATGTTTCCAGAAAAAACAATATATTTGGAAAACGCATCACCATTCTAAAGCATGCGTTCATGCGGTCTGAATTGCGAATACTAATGTGTGTAGAGCGGACGAATCGGCCGGGATTATATTGTCTACATACGTACGCATGTATAGCATTGGCGCACTCGCAGATGTTTGGCCCGTAAGGAACCAGGAAATAGTAGTGGTTCCGTAAGTGGTGGAAATGAATTGCTTTGTTTATGAATTACACAACCCTTTGCAAAATGGTGGGTATCTATTTATTATCATATAATAATGTGTTGTTCTTTGCCCGGTGGTCCCCTTTAATTATTAGTAATTGAAATGAGCAGTAAAAGTGATACAATATGCCATTAATTTAATTTGTTTTCCACTAGTGTAAACAATATTCTCTTTGTTGTTTTACATTATTCTAAATAAACTTACACTGATATTGGTATTTAATTGAAGTTTAAGATATCGCTTTTGGAAAATGAAAATAATGAAGATTATTGATCCCTTAAAATGAACAATGAAATATCAATATGAGTTTTATGTTTATGAGATATAAATCAGCATTCAGTAACAATTTACTACATAATTGAAAAAGTGTAGCGATCAAGCCCGAAGGAGCGAAGCGACTTAGCGGGGTAGGGTGTGGGATGGGTGTCCCCCCTGGCAAGGTAGGGAGCTTTTGCATTACGGACTTGAAACTATGGTATATGGTGCATACACAGAAGAGAATTCGAACTTGATGCCATAAGTGGGTAAGTGCGTCATGATTCTACCGACAAGAAAAACAAAGTTATATTTGTTTCATGACGAAAGCACATTTTTACAAAAATATGGACTCAACAAATTACATCTGCAAAAGTGACATAAACAGTTCAAACATTGCACCAAATGGCGCATTATTAATGATACAACACTATGAACAAGGTTTACCAGACATAGACGAGACCAATTCCCGACGGAGGGTTTGATGGGAGGATGTAATGGGAGGGACATGGTTGTCCGCCTGTGCACGGTGCGGTAAACTTGATTTCATAAATTGTGTTTATTTATAACACGGTAACTCAGAAACAAGTTTATAAAAAGTGAAACTGCTGCCTTGGGTATGCTTCAGATTGCACAATTTCAAGCCCCAAAATGCAAAAGCTCCCTACCGTGAGAGGGGGGACACCCCCTCCCACACCCTCCACCCCCCCCCCCCCCCTCAGTCGGTTCGCTCCTTCGCAATGATTAATCGTCTCCCCCCCCCCCCCCCCCCCAATCATGAGAAGAAATCGACGTCCTTGGCAAACAGTATACAAAATATAGAACAAAAATACTTATACATTAGTAAGACTAAATACGTTGGGCCATTGTGTGTATAAAGAAATAAATCAGAAGGTCGCCGTTATAAGCAAAAGCTTGAGCAGACGGTCAACCGAGCTAAAATACAATGAGTTGTAAGTAATACAAAAAATAAAAAGAGGGGGCCATGATACTCAAATAATATATACTTTAATTAAATATAGATATTGACAGTTCAATATGAATAATTATAGAATTAGCATATGAATCTCATTTGTAAAATAATTCGTACATGACAGAGATAAGAGAGAAATTAAACAAAAACAAGTGTGCGAGTGGTGCGTGTGTGTGTGCAAGTGCAAGTGTCCTCATGCGCCAAAATGTTGGATCATCACCAATACTATGTAAGTCAGGCCAACATTTAATTTAATTTCTAAAGTTTTTACATTTTTATTTTTATCTTTATACATTGTACTATGAAATAATAAGTTTTTTAAGTGTAGCTTTAAATGAATAAAGAGATGTACATTGTTTAATATGTCCAGGGAGTGCATTCCAAATGTCTGGACCGTAATATCTTATGGACTTATGCGCTAACAGAGTTTTAGGATTGTGTAAATGAAAATCAGTACAATGACGCGTTAGGTATGAGTGAACATGGGAATTAGGAATAAATACGTCATGAAAAAGAGGAAGTGAATTTCGTGTGTATTTAAACATACACATTGCTGTTTGATATAAGTGCAAATCACTTACTATTAAAATGTTTAATCTATAAAAAAAAAAAAACGGATTTGTATGAGCTAAGTAATGAGAATGAGTACAAATCATGAGTGCTCTTTTTTGCAAGAGAAAAATCATGTTAATCTTAGTTATATTACAATTCCCCCAAACAACATTGCAGTATGTAAGATAAGGTAACACTAATGAATTATATAATATATAAAGTGTTTTAACAGGTACAAGGTCCCTCATTTTACCAATTACACCAACTGCCCTTGAAATTGATGATCATTCCAAGTGAGCTTTGAATCGAAAGTTATATCTAAGAATTTAGTCGATTTCCATTCAACTATAGAACTATCATCAATAACAATATTTATAACCTGATCAAAGTGTGTTTGGGAAGCACAAAAATGTATAAAGCATGTTTTATCTAAATTAAGGGAAAATTTATCGCATTTAAATCATGTTGAAACTTTAACTAATTCGTAATTGAGAGTATAAATGAGGGTATTTAAACATTTATGGGAGTAAAAAGAAGAAGTGATGATTTGACTATGTCATTAATATAGATAAGAAAAAGAAGGGGGCCTAAAATTTATCCTTGTGGAACACCACATAACACATTTGATTTAGGGGAATTTACTGACCGAAATGATACAAATTGCTCTCGATTATCTAAATAATTCTTAAACCATTTTAAGGCTGTGCCTCGTATACCATAATGAGTAAGTTTTTGTAACAAAGTTTCATGATTCATGGTGTCAAACGCTTTGACAAATCCAGAAATACCCCAATTATATATTCGTTATTACTAAGTGTTTGAATTTATCACAAGATTTTATCAAAGCATAATCAGTAGAAAACCCTTATCGAGTATTATTTTCTTGTAAAAAAGAATAAAGTCGTTTAAAAACAATTTTTTTCTAAAATCTTAGATATGACGGGCAATAGCGAGATAGGGCGATACTTTTGTATTTGTGTTGAATCACCTTTTTTTGTAAATAGGGATCACTTTGGCTATCTTTAAAGAGTCCGGGAAAATGCCTGTCGAAAGTGATAAATTACAAATATGAACTAGGGGAGAGGCCAAACAATGAATAATCTGTTTTAATAAATACACACTTATTCCATCATACCCACAAGATCTACTCATCTTCAAAGATCGAACTATATCTAATATTTAATTTTCGTTAACTGGCTTTGTCCAATGTGAACTTTAGCCTGATAGATACATATATTGCAAGCATTCTGATGGAACACAGAATAGCACCAGTCATGGGATACCCACATTGGGAAGCTTATTGGGGGTCCAGGGGGCGGAGCCCCCGGAAGCTTTGGAATTTGTAACATCCAGATATAAAGATGTTGTCTATATGTAAATTTAGAGTTATCTTTTCTTTGAATTAGCTGTTTAGAGATTGGAAGATTATTAAGTGCACATTGCAAGCATCCTGTTATAATGAGGGCACTGTCCAAGTATGGATGAATTTTAGCCCGATAGATAAATACTGTCGATTGCAATCATCCTGATGGAACCCTGAATAGAATAAGTCAAGGGATACCCACATTGGAAAGCTTATTGGGGGTCCAGGGGGCGAAGCCCCCGGAAGCTTTGTGTTTAGTAATATCCAGAATTACAATTAACTATTGAATAGTTAGCTCAATTTTAGTGAGCGAAGCGCAAACGCACAGTGGGCCAGGATCGCCTGAAAGTTTGCCAAGAGAGAAGTCCTGAATAAAACTATTTAATGAGTACATGGCTGGTACTGGGTCAAATAACCTTAATGGGGGTTCCAGGGGCGCAGCCCCGGAAGATTTTTGGATTCGGGCAGTTTAGCATTATCAAAAAGTGGCTTAAAGAAGACTATAGTAACAACTTCCATTCATGAGAGGGGGCAATGCTCCTTAATTTTAATGTTAATATTGGTTTTTGAACCCCAAATATTGGGGGGGGGGATGATAATACAGGCCACCCCCCCCCCCACCTGAAATATTGGGGGGATATATCCCCTCCACCCCCCCCCCCCCGTGATCGACGCCCCTGCTAGCTTGCCATAATACCTTTACATTAATTCCCTTGATTAGATTCTATTTTATTTGAATAATACCGTTTACGTGATACACGAATTAAATTCGTTACTCTATTTCTATAATGCTTATATCTATCTTTATTCTGACTAGTTGGTTTACGCAATGATATTTTGTACAAACGATTGCGAGTACAAATTGATTGCATTAACCCTTGAGTAATCCATGGCTGTTTCATACTTATATTATCTTTTTTTTTTAATTAATGGCATATTCGTATCTATATAAAAAGAGAGTTTATGCAAAAGATTTTGATATGATAAATAAGCTTCTTCAACAGAGAATATCTCGCGCCATTGTTCTTTAGACAAATCAAAAATTAAAGGATCAATAGTTTGTTGCGTTTCTTTCCTCTTTTTAACAAAAACATTTGTCCTAGTTATTTTCTGACTAATGGAATTATAACATATTTTAAAAATGGGTAAATGATCTGATATATCTGAATACAGAATACCATTTATATGTTCTGCATGAATAACATTAGAGAATATGTCATCAATTAATGTTTCACTTATTCTTGCACTATCAGTAGTACTTTTCTAGTAGGTTTAGTAATACGGGGATAACAAGAATATGGTAGCTTATTATTATAACATTTCAGTATATTATTGTTTGTTTTATTCATTAAGTCTAAATTGTAATCACCCATTATGTGTTTATTTTCCTGCGATATCTTATTTAAAACGGAATCTATTTGATTTATAAACGTATCTACATCGCTAGTTGGTGGTCTATAAATGGTTCCTATTATAATATTTTTATTTTTACTCATATTAACTTCTATAAAATAAACTTTCAGAACCTTCAATTTCTATGTCAGTCCGAATTTTAAATGTAAATATAGTATGTATGTACATGGCAACACCTCCAGCTGTCAGCTGTTTCCGAACCGACTTTGATCAAACCAAGTTTATTCTGTCTTTAGATATGCGTGTGTTTGTTTGTTGCACACGTAGTTTGTCATTACCTCACAACAATATCTTATTTATCGAAACACCTTCGAAACCAAAACCTTATTATCCCTTCAAATAACTATGCGTACAAGGAACAACGCTTGAAGGATTTCAAGCTAGGATAAAGACGAAAGAAAAGTAAATAAATCTAACAAATTAATTTCTCCCTATATACATTTCTCCCTATATAGAATATAAACATTGCAATCATAACAGTGTCTTTGTAACAAACATAATATACTTTCGGAAAATAGAAACCTGCAGCCACTCGTTTGTACTGGTATAGTACGATTACCGTGATGTATGTAAGAACCGCTAGAGATACATGTAAGTTTTGGGGATGTTGAAACTGTTACTATGGTTACTAGATACCTTGACGCCATTTTGTCCACGAGGGTTGGTGACATCACTCATCTTACTGAGTGTGAGTGTATTATTTTCTACAAGATAATGTACATTACTGATGTCTAACCTAATAAGGCAATATAATATTCCGCCCAAGAATTGCTGGATGGCGTCACTGCTTTGGTTGCTGATGATTGGCTGTTTGTCGTTACCATGGTGACAGCGTCCATATTCTCAAGTTGTTGTTCGCATTGTTTCCTGTCGGTCATCTCTGTCCAAGGGGCAGAAATAAGATGCAAGTCACTCACTGATGAATACAAGACTTGATATTCATGTTGATGTGAGGTCTTGAAAAAATACATTTAAATCGCCCATCGAAGTAAATAGTTGCATGTTCTTTTAAAAGACCAAATAGTTCTATCCCTGATTTCGTCAGCCAAGGATCCGAATAGAAGCGGTATAACCTTATATTTTTGGAGGAGAGTTCGATAACTATTAATTGTTACATTTGGGATACCATTCATTTTATATCATCTGCGACATTGCCGAAAGACCTTGGAGAGCAGGAATACCTCTGAAACATACGATTTTAGTCAAGATTTCTTGGAAAATGGTAAGTTATAATCTTATACTACATTAACAAAATAATCGTTATGACACATAATATGCATTATGTTATACAAACCTCGTTTGCCACTACAAATCGACCGTTGGATGACTGTGTGCATATTGTTTGTTAATGTGTGATGTAATTTTATCCAAAGACAATTTAAACGATATTAAATGATATTTAGGTTTCTTAAATGAAATGAGCAATGGCAAATACGCTTCCTCATAGATTAATCACGGGGCGGGGGTAAACATAATGCTCCCCCCCCCCCCAAAAAACAAATAATACAACACAAATACAACAAAAATACAAAATACACAATTAAAAAAGCAAAACAACAAATAAAAACACTTCTTTTGAAGTTGTATGTTGTCCTTTAACAAATCATTTTTGAACTTGTAAGGCCGTTTAGTTCTAAGTTAATCGTTTACACGTTTTAGTTCTATTAACAACAGAATTCATAGTGATCCGTTCATTTTGTAAAATTGAATAACAATTACTGGGAGGTTAATCAAATCTCTTTTACCCTGTTGTTTGTTGTATGGTTGATGAAGAATAGTATTGGTTTTGATTGTTCAAAGGTCGATATAAATATGGAAATATTTTATATTGAATTGAAAACCGTTGCTAAACTTTTTTTTTCGATTTCAGTCAAAACCAATGGCCAGTATAGGTAACAAAATTGTTATTCATTTTACTTTTTCCTTCAGTGTAAACAGTGTTTTTTTGTTTCTGGTGAAACTATAATGACACATAATTCAGAAGAAACTCACACTTACACCTACACAAACATGACAAAGACATCTCTTTTTCAAAATGAAATTAAAGAGGATTAATGATCACTTAGATAAATGATGCAATATGAATATGTGTATAATACGTGTGGTTTATTGAATATGTGTATGTGTATCAATATATGTATTGATATGTTTATAACATATCAATCAGCATTCAATCACTACATAAGTGAACATAGTAGTTAGTTAGGTTGGATAGTATGGATAAATATTTTCACCAACAATTAGAGCCCAATAAAAAGAAAACTGAGTACAATATATTATTAAATGTTGCTTGTAAGTATCGGCTTCCATGGTGGAGTAGATAATACGTTTGATTTGCAGTTGCACCATGTACAATAGGGGGATTGGAGAGTCGTGCGGACTGTTGTTATTTATTTTAGGATAGTCCTAAAAAAGGACTGGGGTAGTCCTGGAAAGGACTAGTATATACATATACATATAATAGTATATTTAAACTATGAAAATCAGCAAATGAAATTGGGATCTTTGAGGTAACCGCGAAGAAACCTATAATTATGCTGACTAATGTTGACTTAAAAGGATAGCACAGCTCTTGTCAAACTGAATATAGTAACTAAAACTTGTTTGTTTTCATTAAAAAGTATTAGTTGTAATTCAATGCAGCGTAAATGATAGAAAAAAAAAAACATATGAACGATTTACAGGGCTGTTTCATAAAAATTAAAAAACCGTTAACAAGAGGGCGCCCTCCAGACACCCGACAGTTTTGACCACGTTTCATCAAGAAATGTGAATGCGATGTTAGGTCGAAATAATTATTCAGTAGAGAAATCCTCAAAGGCAATATTAAAACGTTAACGGTATATACGAAAATGTGCAACATTTGTACAGACATTATTTAATTAATGGACGCAACATTTACTACATTCATAAATATCAATGGATATATCAGCTGTTTCTGAACCGACTTTGATGAAACAAAGTTTTTTCTGTCTTTAAATCGCGTGTATTGTATGTTGTACATTTGGTTTGTCATTAGCTCACAACAATATCTAATTTATCAAAACACCCTCTAAACCAATACCTTATCATCCCTTCAAATAACTATGCGGACAAAGAACAACACTTGGAGGATTTCAAGCTAGGCTATGAAGACAAGAGAAATTTAAATCAAGCTTTCAAATACAATCCTTCTCATTTTTGAAAGCTACTTTTGTTTAGCTACGCATTTTTTGTACTTAGAAGATCTTTATAGTCATGATAGTGCTACCAGTAACTGCAGAAAATTACCCAACGTTATACATACTTGGTTTGTATGATTGGGCATTTTTCATGTTTTCATTTGAACAAAACAAAGACAAAGAGTTTCTTGTTGTATCACAATTAAAGGGACTTAGTAACATTGTCCAAATCCTCAACATCCAATTGGAATTCTAGCGGTTCCCTAATACCTTGTTGTATTTGTATTGACAATAAAATCATGGGACCGGTTTCGGTTTGTCAAATTTCCCTTTCGTTAAAAAGATATGTACGATTGAAGTGTTCAGATGTTGAATAATCCACTGGATCACCATAATTGTGTACGAAGTGAGTGCAATAAGTTAGTGAACATCACTTTGCTTTTTTGCTCATTACTCGGGCATCTAACTTGGAATGTTCACAACACCCAGTGGACATATCAGATAACAACAATATACCTTGTATAAACCACTCATCACTTTTTGCGCTATGTTTTAAATCATATGAGGTTTTTTTTGTATTTGTAAGAGTTTTTTTTAAAGTGCTTGGGTAATGTAAATAACAATATTGATAATGATTTAAGTCATCACATGCAAGTTCAATGTAAAAAAACCCGTGGCCAGATACAACTCTGTTCTGGACATACTGGAATCCAAACAAAATATTATACCAATTTCTACATGAAAAAATATACAAAATTATGACACTAAGAAGATTTATCAGTTTATTTGCATAAACTCAAAAATTAATTAAAAGTGGAATGGTTGATTTCGTAAGATTTGACAGCATTTAAAGCATTGAACTATTCAAACACATAACACAATTTATGGACCAGTTTTAATTACATACAATACTATGTAGGTGATTTTAATCAGCGAAAAGAAAACAACACCTGTGATTTTAAATTGCGCTATCCCTGTCCCAAATTGCTGCCAAAGGAACTTGAATTATATGTTTTACATTCAATTAATTTAATTGCCCCCGAAGACTTCATTGTGATACAATTTTGATGTTCATTTTCGTCTTTGGTTTAAATCTGTTTTGGAATTGCTCATTCATTTTCGTTCCTTCGCCATCCAATTCGTCAATGTTTATACGGTTTTGTGAGAAAATCGCCCCAAAACAGCAAATATATAGCTCAATGATTTTAAACATAAAATGTACATTTATTTTCATTGCATTCTTACAATACAATGCCATTAAGTTATTTTTCATAATGTATAAGCACCTTTGTCTGATACAAATTTTGCTTGTCAGGCAAAGTATGAATTCATGTTCAATTGTCATCTTAGCATGTTTATTGGAATCAGAATTGGGGATCGTATTGGGTGCTTGTATGCCTGGATAGTTTTATAATTGTCTATTCAGTACTTGATTAATATGGTCTATTATTGATGGATTTCCTGCATGCATTGTATTTTATGTATTTACTGTAATGAGCTAATTTATTCTCAGTCGATGTTACTTAGTTATCACTTTACTATTATGGGCATTTACACGGTAGATCGCATTACATTTACCGGTTCCCCCTCTACTGCACATGGTATTGTAACACCATTGTTTTATGAAACGGTATGCGGATTTTATCTACAAGGATTAAGTAGGTGTGAGTCCTATACAACACAAACAAGATTAACACATTGCGTTATACAGGTATCTTTGGGGAATAGTCATTGGTCGGTAACTCGCGTTACACAAATGGCCGTGGCAACAATTAAGTTTATCTAGATAGTATAAATCTCCATCAATTATCATGATTATGTATCCATTGTTAAATATTTGATCTGCTAATTTGACATTTACATTTTTTCTATGCGTTAATAATGCAGGGTTGCAGGTGTCATTTGTATGACGCACCTCTTGTCCCCCGGGAATTGTCCAATTAATTATTGAACATATTATAGGAAATATCGGAAATATCGGTAACTCGAGTATCATTTTGTTTGAAGGGCTTGTTTCATCTAGAGGAGACATCCGATAATCAAAAAGGACACAATTTGAACTAAAACTGTATGGGATTATGGGATCACAATTTAGGAAAAAACAATAATTCACCAGAATAAAATAAGATTTGAAGTTTATTCATTTTTACGTCCACTTTCTCGTGGAAATGCCGATACGTATTGCATCATTTATAGCGATGTAATTAGTATACATGATAATAATAGAATATCATAATTTCGACCAAGATGTACAATACGGTAGTACATCCTGTTAATACTAACGCTGACAATAGGGCTTCATTATTTGAATTAGTTGCGTCATTGCAAGTATGGCCATGAACGGTAGCAACTGCGCTTGGATACAATTGAACCTGACTTTTAATTTAATATTCTTAAATTTAAGAACTTGATAGGGGAAATAAAATGAGAGAGCAATGATAAAACGTAATGAGATAAGGCAAAATTAAATATGACACAGTGAATAAGACGACGTTTTGAGACGAAATTGTCAATGTATGACATTGTAATATAATATACTTTGTCAATTAATGGAAAAACCGAATTGAGCCCCGTTTCGTTGATTATTTTTTTGCCACTACAAATCGACGATGGATGACTTTGTATGTATTCTTTTTAATTCTTCGATGTAATAAAGTTTTATCCAAAGAAAATTCAAACGATAACAAATGACATTAAAGGGTACCACAACCCCAAAACAACATTCTTATTAAAGAAGGCAACATCTTTAGTATTCCATTCCATCAACAAGTTCACAAAAATATGTTTCCAGAAAAATAATATATTTGGAAAACGCATCACCATTCTAAAGCATGCGTTCATGCGGTCTGAATTGAAAGTATGACCATGACGGTAGCAACTGTATAATTTAATAATCTTACATTGAGAGAGTAATGGTAAAACGTAATTAGATATAGCGAAATCAAATATGATACAGTGAAAAAGACGACGTTTTGAGAAGAAATTGTCAACCAATGACATTGTAATATAATATACTTTGTCAATTAATGGGAAAACTGATGCCCTTAAATTAAACCCCGTTATTTTGATTATTAAGAAATGTGGTACAGTAAATTAGTGCTTCAGCTCGCATTAACCATCGATAGGATGATGTTAATCACGTGACACACAGTCGCATGAAGTTTAAATTATGATTTCTGATTTCATTATGTTGTAATTATGATCTATATTATGTATATGGAAACAAGATGTGTACAAACGGCATTAATTTGTAAAAAAAAAAAACATATAATTTCGTGAGTAAAGACAAATATATTTATTCAAATCTATAAGTCTATATTTATTTCTCCAACAGGCTGATTCCGGCATGCTACAAGGAGATAACTTGATGTACATCATATTAGGCCTTATCACACTTGGTACGTTACATACATATATTTATTAAGTAAGTTATTTATTAAGTAAACTTAATTTACCCGTACAAGCAACATAACCTGTGCGTATTACAATGAACTTGACCGCAATACAACGGTAAACGCCAGTGGATCTGCCATTTTGTACACGGAAATTGTGTGATTTCGGGTGCACATTTAACCGTTAATATCTCCTAAGTGTGCATTTTATTGCAAAATGAACATCGTGATTGTAAGTAAGCATATTTTTAGACTAATGTTAAGATGTATAATATGTAATATCTACTACCACATCATCGAAACTAAAATAAAAATGGGTTCGTCCCACGGCCTATGTTCAGCGTTGTTAGTTTAGAAAACAAAGTCCATCCTCTTTGCCACGTGGCTCGCATCATGTGACGTAGGGAAGATTACAATGTAAACAATTGAATCGCTCATTGGACAGTTGATTTAATAATTTGTAGCTTTTATTTTGTGTAAACGTGATATCATCTGGTAGTTCGTGTCAGTTTGTGTGTGTGTGTGTGTGTGTGTGTGTGTGTGTGTGTGTGTGTGTGTGTGTGTGTGTGTGTGTGTGTGTGTGTGTGTGTGTGTGTGTGTGTGTGCGTGTATGTGTGTGTGTGTGTGTGTCTGTGTGTGTGTGTGATGTACATGTCATCGCTACTACATAGATGACAAACATATATTTGGATTATTGCAAGTTTTGTCTATTAACTTGATACTGATAAACAACAAAACAAACATTTCAGTAATATAGTCACATGTACTACAGTGTTTGTGCAAAATTAATGTTGCTATGTTTGTGTTTATTATCATGAGTATTTGTATAGTTGTATTATTTGAATTTTCATGACTAATTTTCTTTCACTGCCTCTTCTCCTTGTTTCGATTTCAGCTACGTTTGTTGCATCTTTCTAAAAATCGTATTTTGATATAATTGTGTTGCTTACACAGCGCCACAAGTTGCACATTCCGACAACTTTACAAGCGCAACGTGCTGCAATTATGGCTTCGAAGGACTTGGGTATATCTTGCCCATGGGTCGACCGTGTCAGAAGAGCGTGCTCGCGAATGGTGAAGTAGTACAGACCATCCCGAAGCTAGTGCCAATCTGGCGAAGTAAATACGCATCGTGGCAACGACAAAGCCGGATCGGGATTCCGTCGGGATTCCGTGTCTGCCGATTCCCGGGTGAGTCAGAAATGTGTAAATTATTTTACTATACATTGGTGTATGTTGTTGTTGTTTATAGAAAGGGGTTTTCGGAGAGGGGTTACAGAGAGAAGGGGAGAGTGAAAACGTACGCTGCAGATCATTGCCAAGCTTATCCCACCCTGGCAGGGTGTAAGGTTCACATCGTGCAGTTCTGAAAACAAGCAACAGTGGGACTCCATCTGGGCGCTATTAATATTATGATGAAGAGAAAGAGAGGGGGAGCCGGGTACAATTTGCGCTCTCAAAACAGACCATCCAGCAGCAGACCCAAACTACAATGCAGGTCTGAGGCCTAGCATTATTGGGATTCCGCTCGTATTATGCGTTGTGTGCGTACGCACCCCTTCGTAACGGCTTGTACTAAAAGTCCCGAGAGTGCGACCTTCGTCTAAAGGGATCTAGTTGGTTGAAACAGTGTGTATGTTTGTGATGTAATAGCAAGTCCACTAGATAATGTGTGAACATGTCACGTGGACGTTATATGGCTAAGTTATGAGAAAATTTGATGGTACGTAATATTTGTTATTTCAATGCCCTGCCTTTGTAATGTTTGTACACAGTTCTGACTTTCTAACAATTCGAACACTTCAATGTTAAATATCTTTCTAACGAAAAGGAAATTCGAACAAAAAGAACCTGCTGCTATTGGTGATACAAATGAAACGAGGTATAAATGAACCATTAGAGTGCAACATATATTTTGTGGATTTGGAGAATGTTAATTGTTAATTGATCTGTTTACAACCATCCTATACAAAATGTTGTGATAATGATCTTATTTCCACATTTTCAGACTGCCTTAGCAATCCTTGTGGAGGTGGCAGATGTGAAGAGACTATGACTGGGTTTCAATGTCACGATGATGAATGTGAGTATAATGTGTTTATATTAAAAGTGCACATGTAAAGTGTCAGATATTGCCCAAAATGACATTTGAGACTTCACTCCTGTACCAAAATCATTGTAAGATATGTCCGAGTGATGTGTGAAAGTTTCATTGAAAAAGAACACTGCGTTCCTGGTTAAAAAAAGCGAAAATATCCGTCAGCTTTTACAACGGACGTTTATGATGTTAATGACCGTTAATTAACGCTTTTGAGCTGAATGATAGATATCGTCATACTAAAGGGGCATTAGTACAAAAATCTTACCCTACGTTATTCTTTTCTTACCATAAGCTAAACAACACAGTAGAAGAGAAATGAGGAAGCTCCAAGTAATTTTCGTGGAATTAGATACTTTACAAGCATCCCTTTATGGTTTGAATGCATTCATATTACAATTTACTAATAACCTATATATCATCAATATTTTAACAGGTGCTGAGTCAATAGGTTTACAAACTATTTTTTCTTTTCATTCTTATTGCGCCCTATACTAATTAAAGATCCAACAACCACGCATGCACCCATCTCAAGCATGGACGTTTCACCAGAGGGTGGAAACGATCAATCAGCATCACCATCTTTAGCAGAAAACAGCAGCAATCAACCAAAAACTGACCGTCTGACTACTGACCCCCTCACCAAACGCCCGTCAACAGACCCTTCCACCACACACCCGCCAACTGACCGTACAACAACCGACCCTTCTATCACAGCCCCAACCACAACACGCCCAACAACTGACCTTCCCACCACGCTCCCAACAACTGACCCTCTCACCACACTCCCAACACCTGACTCAACCAACATACACCCAACAACTGACTCTCCCATCACACACCCAGCAACTGACCCTCCCATCACAACCCCAACAACTGACCCTCCCACCACACCCTCCAAAACTTACCCTTCCACCACACACCTAACAACTAACTCTCCAATCACACACCCAACGACTGACCCACCCACCACAACCCCAACAACTGGCCCTTCCACCACATACCCAACAACTGACTCTCCCGTCACACACCCAACAACTGACCCTCCCACCACAACCCCAACAACTGACCCCCCAACCACACTCCCAAAAACTTACCCTCTCACCACACTCCCAACAACTGACCCAACCACCACAACCCCAACAACTGACCCCCCAACCACACTCCCAAAAACTTACCCTCTCACCACACTCCCAACAACTGACCCAACCACCACACGCCCAACAACTGACCCTTCCACGACAGGTGTCGTGTTTATCGCGGACCTCGCCGGACACAACATTTGGATGGCGAAGTTGTCAGATATGAACTTCACTGTCTTTCTTAGCCTGAGCGCTGTGGCGAAGCCTAAACGCATAACATTCCACGACGGCAGACAGGAGGTGTACTGGTCGGACAAGGGAGACGAAAGAGTATGGCGCGCCGATTTGGCCACTAAGACACCTGTACCCGTTACAAATTCAAAGCCAGGTATGTGGCGTTCTTGCCGCCGGTTAGTTTTGATGGTTTATAACAAATCATCTCACAAACATACTCGTAGTCAATATTATTATATGTGTTATATAATACTCAGCAACACAAAAACAGGTCACAAGACACATGTTTATCTTACGGCCTTGAGTGGGTGATATTGAAAACAATGTACTCTTACTTACTTTGGAAGTTTTACTATGTACTCTTTACTTACGTTGGGAGTTTTGAAAGACTAAATGCACGTATATCGCATCCGAAGTACCACATAAAACCAATTGCAAGTGAACAAGTACGTGTTATAGATTACTGAACGAATGTTGGAAATAAATTTACAAATGCAAAAGACCCCACAAACACGTCTAAATGAATCATGTTATACAAAATTAGGACAAACACATCTTCCACTTACAAATTAATTACAAAACATTAAATATATTATACGTACCCATTACGTGTCTATGTACAGCCTTTTAATATATGATACGGTAATAAAACATCCCGATGCAGAGGAACCAATATATAAACATAGGAGCATAAGTATGCGGTGGACTAATTGCATATAGTTATGGGGGAGGGGGGCAATGCGGTAGGGGTTTGCGCACTAAATACACGCATATCGCATCCGAAGTACCACATACAACCAATTGCAAGTGAACAAGTACGTTATTCAGATCTCAGAATACCTATTGAAAACGAAGTCTAAACATTTCTAAAGGACCCCATAGACGCAATTTAATGTTGATAATCAGCTCAAAAAAGTATACAAATGAAACGGAACTTCCACATGTTTGTATGTTATGTACTTTCCCAAACAACACATAATAATGAACTGCTGCATTCAAAGTAGAATCTGTCAGAGAGAGCATTTAACCTGTACGCGTATAGAAGCCAATACAAGGGATATCCTCCATAGAACATAACTGCGAGGAACCCTATCATAGAGACCACCTGTCCATCTCAGTGGCTTTTGTTCTTTTTACAATTATGATGGGCACTATGTATACATTTGTGGACAAAGTATTGTTCATGTATAGGCAACAGTGGTGATGCCGGATGTAGGGGAACTTAGGTGGGGGCATTACCCCAAAGCTTTTTACTGGAGGGGGACAGTGTAGCGGGACCATTTGGAGTATCGTATTTGTATAGGGATGAAAACACACTAGTTTGGGTTGGGGTGGCTGTTACATACGTCCGCGGCTATAGGTGAGGTTGTTTGAATAGAGATGGGATGCTTGGGATGGGTGTAACCGTGTCCGGAGCATTGATTTGGTAAGTTGTTAGAAAAGGGGAGGAGGTACATCTCTTTATCTCATGTCTCTCGGTTTTGTTGTACATGCGGGTCCGTGTCTGAGGCGAGTTCCATTTGGGCATTTGGAGGGGGGAGGGGGTGTTTTTGACTGTGGATTCTTTCTGTCAGTTTGTGCATAGTTGGGGGCTGGTATCTGAGGCTTTCTTGATATTGTGTATGCATGTACGTGTGTATGTGTGTGTGTGTTTGTGTGTGTGTGTGTGTGTGTGTGTGGTGGGTTCGTTTCCCAGCCGCGGCAAGTGTGTCCTTCAGCAAGACACTTTATCCCCATCTGATGCTCTCAACCCAGGTGTAGTAAATAGGTACTTGGCAGGAATTGTATTCCTTGAAATGATTGAGCAACCCACCATGGTAGATCAGCTAAAGCCAATGTGATAATGCTCCGAGCACTTTGGGACTTCGGTAATGAAGCGCTATTAAAAAATGTTTATTATTATCATTATAAACAATGTAAAACATCACTAGAACATACGGAACCAACATGGTCTTTGGCTCCGTAAGCAGCACATGTTTGCGAGTGCGCAAATTATATACACGTGTACGTCACGTACGTCCTGAGGCAATACACTTGTCTTCTACTGCAGACCCATGTAATTTGTCCGAAAGCCCTTTTTTCTGAACTTGTTTATGGAATTCACTAATAAGAATATTACCTTTTATGTATTAGGATCTTATTTTGGGTATAATGGTTCCCTTTAATGGATCACTTTAACCATGGTGCTTCTCCTCCTGACTTCACAGACAGTAGATACAATGTACCGACCGACGTCGCCTTGTCCGAGGAACTGGGGTTGCTCTTTTGTGCTTACACCACTGGTAGTAACAGTCCAATTACATCTACGAGGCTGGATGACCCCGGATCGGAGGCTGACTTCATAACAGGACTAGTCAAAGCTCGTGGATTGACTATCGATGACAGCAGAGGGTCAGTGTGCATTACAATCCTCATTTCCCTCATTGAATATTCTGTGTAAAACAATATAGATCACTTTACCCGACTGGACATAAGTATTTCCACTATTGAATTAAACATTGCTATAGCAGGCAACATAAAACAAAACTAGTTACCTCTGACGTCAGAGGTATGCCACAAAGTTAAATGAATAGTTTTAATAAGCTTGTGGGTAATTCATTTATTTTAATTTTTGTATTTATTTGGTATACATTTCAAACTGATCAGCAGCGGTGCTGAAAGGATCAGTGTACATTGAACATCAAAACATACATAGTATAAATAATACAATATAGCAATTGTTACATTCGAATTCAAATGAATTGGAACATTAATGTTAAGTACAACATTTACAAAAGTAAATCACTATAAGATAAACAAAGATACACTACACAAAGAACAACTATCAAATCATTGTGCATAATACTCATATGTGCGATATATCCGGGGTATAGTTGCGTTCTTCTCAAAGTCGCAACCTTTCAAAACGTTATTAAAATAACGGGGCATAATATATGTGCTCGCATTGCATTCGACATGTTCAATGGATGTGTATATTTACAAAATATTACTTAATTAATAACATGCATAAGTTAAGAAACGGATGAAACTGGTGAAATTCCCAGTTAACAAGCCGAAAACAATTCAACCTCCCGATGACTATAACAAAGCAGTATGCTATTGTATTAACATTACAGGTACCTTTACTTCGCATGGCACTATTATGTACAACGCGTACCCCTCAGCAACCCCTCCGATGTGGTAACCATCTACCATGATAAATCGGGACCGTTTGCAGGACTCACAATTGACCCTTACTATCCATCAGGTAAAGTTAAACATTGACACAAGTTTTGTCCAAGTCTATCTTCGTCTAAAGGACGTGAATACCGGGAAAGGGTTAAACCGTTTTGAAAAATGTGAGCTTTATGACTGGGTTAGGGTTAGTAGCTCTATAATCATTGTCATTTATCTGGCTATTATTGTATTAACATAGAGATAATGCGGTTTCTTGACATTCCCGTGTAATGGTTAAACCGATCACCTGTAATATGTGTACATTTTAGCCATGATTTAGTAAACTTTAGTCAAGGAACACCAGGACATATTATTGGTGACCGGTTAAACTGTGTCAATGGAATGCGAAGAGCTACCTTGTCTGAATACCAATATGTAGATTGATAAGCAGTGAAATTAATAAGGAGTTACACTCATACTGGTATCATCATGATCACTGAATTTCCTCTCCGAGGGATATGATATGTCATTGGGGAAAACTATGACCCGAAATCTCAACAGTGGCACAACTTAAAGGGAGAATCCGCGATTTACTAAACACCTGAACAGTTTCCAGTTGGTAGAGGATGATAGATATGACATTATGTGAAATTTTCTATTTAAACATGGTTTAATTAGGAATTTACGAGTGAAAAATAACCAGAAAAAACGATCAATTAATTAGGCCAATACATATTTTGTTAATGACTGATTTATCATGATAATGCAACCATGTTGATGTTATTCAAGTAGAGAGCTTTTATAACATTATTTAGTACAGATATGCCACGAAAAAAAAACTCACAACAACAGACAGAAATAATTCATATTACGTTTTACGTATATTAGTTTTAATTGTTTCATTCTCCGACTTCGCCAAAGTACGTTGGCACAATTTGCAGTGCATGCGCATAGCCGCTGCATATTTTTCGCTGTGCATGCCCGATGCGAGTCGTTTAGCTTTCCGTTATCGTTTCACGTAGCAGCTAGAGGCATGTTCTTCTCTGTTCTGGCTGTGCGAAGAATGAAAGTCAGTGATTCAAGCTTGTGAACTCAAATACGGAAATTGGCACAAACGTATTTTTGTAAAACGCATACAATCAGCCATAATTTGAGATCCCTCGAGACTACATGTATCAAACAAAATGCATCAACAAGCAAAATGTATTCCCCTTAATCATGTTAATGTGACACCAAAATTACTGTACAGTGTCCACATTATCATATTCAAATAATCCTTCTTTACGACTGTATAATTGTGTGGAGACACACAGAATACAAGGACCGTAGAATAACTGTCAGACTGTTATATAAAGACAACTTGTTCATAAATATGATATCCATGCACTAGTAATAATAATATTAAATGTTGTTTTCCTTCATATCCAGGTGGCTCAATCCATACGTTCACATACACTTCAGAGAGAAGCTTCATCAAGGACTTAAATGATCCCGACAACAGCACCGCCGTCGAGGTGACCAGTCTGATTAGTCCCGGTGTACCAGAAGACGTGGTATTCTTCAACGGGAAATCCTACTGGCTGTCAGTGTCCGCTTCTAAGAAAGGAATAACAGCCATGTCTAACAACGGCAACGCCAGTAGCACGGCTTTGGCAAATATCACCGTGGACAGTGTCAACAGTATCGATGCGATCGACAACCCTACTGGTATATATGTTGGACAGATCAATCGCACGCATTTTGATAGTCTTTTTGACGAAGACTAAATCAATAAGGTGATCATTCAAAAGGAAGAAAATGTGAATGCCTCATAAGACTTCGATTTAGAAAATAAAAAAAGAGTCAACTAAAAAGAAAGGGTAGACTTGTAAAGAAGAATTATCTGTATCTCTGAGGAATCATCCTTAGGCAATAGCAAGAAAGCATCAACGTAGTGCAAACTGATGTCAAATCACAAGAAAAGTTGAACTTGTTATTAAAACAAATTATATATATTGAAAACAAAGTCTAACTCAGTGTCATAAATGTACATGAAGTCATGTTTGTAAATTATGAGAAACAATTCACGGCATTGTAATTGCGATCAGCCGAGGGTCTTCATTGATTTTACCATTCTACCTTATGTCGCGAACATAGATTGCGCAGTATGATTGCCGGTGAAGGTAGAATACTTTGCGACATGATAAGGTTAACTTAGTAGGCTATAACAAATGCATTTTGAACATTAGCTAACAAAGATAAGTCGGAGTGTTCTTAGAAATTTCTGGTGTAAATAGTAATACAAAGTGTGTTGATAGTCAGTGGCGTTATGTGCAAATTTGTTATTTTTTTAATTTTAATTTTTTTAAATTCATTTACTTATTTTGTGTTTATTTATTTATTTTATCTTTAATTTGATTTGTTTATTTTTGTTTGGAAGGAGGGGGGGGGGGGTGGGGGAAACAAATTCTAAATCACAACCAGGTATCGTGTAATGAGTTGCCAATTTCTGGTCAGGCGGTACGTCTGTGACTTTGCGAGTGACCGAAGCGGATGAGTGGGGGGAGGGTGTGATAGGGGGGTGTTCCCCCTCCAACGGTAGGGAAATTTGTCATCATCGGACTTGAAACTGGTGCATGTGTATGTGTATGTGTATAACAAATTTAAATATTGATTGTAATAATGGTCATTTAAGAGTAAATAATTATTGTAAACAGCTTAGCTAAATATTAATATCAGACACTATAGAAAGGGGGCGTATTATTCGATGATACACACGTCGCAGTACGTATAACCTCTTGAATTCGTCCTAGACAAAACACACAATATAGTATACAGTGTGTTAATATTGTAAATAGAAAAACAATGTAATTTAATTTTCTGTAGACTATACAGGGTGGCCCCCATAAAACGGAACGGGACACTTTCCAAAATGTAGTAACAGATTGATTATTTTCATCGGATAGGGTGTCTTTTCCAATGAAAAACGATACCAAGAACAGTCATTTTGGTCGTGTGGTTTTTGTTTTAGGGCGCTGTGAGTGACACCGTGTCAGGTTCCAATTTTTGTCAATGTTTACCAAGTCAGTGCCTGATAAATCGGGCTTACTGCCCGTCATAGTATGGAACAAATATGCCCATTCTCTCGGCGCATATATGAATGCACCCTAACAATGGCGCGCGTATTGCTCGTTGTTCGATGCTATGACGGGCAGTGCGATGTATCAGGCACTGGGAAAAAATGACAAGAATGAGAACCTGACATGATGTCACTCACAACGCCCTAAAACAAAAACTACACGATCAACATGACTGTTCTTGGTATCGTTTTTCTTTGGAAAATACACCCTATCCGATGGACATAATCAATTTGTTACTAGATTTTGGAAAGTGCCCCGTTCCCTTTTTTGGGGGCCACCCTGTATAGCGAATTGAATTTTTAGATTGTTTCCGTGTTCTGTTTTTGGTGTAAAGATGCAATTGCGTTGATTGTCTTTAGTAGATAATACAATATTTGAAATATTAACTGGTTAATGATAAGGAACTGTTTTGGATTAATATTTAAACAAGTATTGTGAAGTAAATAGTATTTTACCAAAATATAATGTAAAGAATACTAGAACAAAAGAGAATATTTAGCGATTTTACTCATCATTCTTGTTTGGTGTATGCTTTACATTAATTATTGTAATGCTTATGTATTTTAAGTTTTCTTACTGTAGTAATTTTCATTTAATACAAAATAATCATGTTAACGTGTAATTAATGGTAAACATTGTATTTATTTATGTTTATTTCGATTGTAAAGTGCTAAGAGAGATGCTCATTGGGCGCTATAGAAATCGGAAGTATAATTAGGTAATACGTACTTCGCAGTACGTATCACCTCTTGATATCGTCAAAGACAGTGAAAATGCAAATTGTAATCAGGACAAAATACCAACTGTAAATAGTGCACAGGATGAGAATATCATAAACAGAAAATCAATATATATCTTAAGCCCGTAGACTAAATAGCAAATTTAACTGTTATACTTTTGTTCGTGTCTTGTTTTGGGGTGTAAAGATGATATTTTGTTTCGCTCTTCAGTAGACGATAGGATGTTTCATATATGATCGACCTAATAATAAGGAACTTTTTTGGATTAAGTTGTAAAAATTAGCGGCGTCGATTCGTTTTGAAAACACATTGCATTAGGGGGGGGGGGGCATTGTTCATGAAGAATGCTCGCTCCCCCCCCCCCCCCTCCCCTGTATAGTTACATACGTTTTACTAACAAATACAACATACTAGAACAGAATATGAAGTAACTTTACTCTTATTGTCAGTGTCATTTTGTATAAGTATGTTAATATGCTTTAGATTTCGAAGAATTATTGTAACGCTTATGTCGTTTTTTTGTCTAGATTTAATTATTTTAATTTAATCAAACACATATTTATGTTGATGTGCAATTTCAAATATTTTAAGAAGCATATTTTGTATTGTGAAGTGCTTAGAGATAATGTTCACATTAGGGACTCTAGAGATATTGTGAATATGTGTCTTCGCTTTCAATTAATTATTGGAACGGTTATGTAGTTTAATTTTCTAACTGTAAAAATGTTCAATCAAGTTTCAAATAAAATTATTATGTTATCGTGTTTTTGTATATAAGTGAATATGTAAGTTGATATCCTTTTTGTAATGTGCTTGGAGATAATTATTTTAGGCAAATTGTGTATGTTGCTGTAAATAGATTTTAAAGGCATAACAGGTAAATAGTGAAGAATGTGAAAAGGTAAAATCAATATGATTGAGTTTAGTCTAAGAAAATACTAATTTTGGTTTTATTTCGCTTTGCAACATGGTAAATGATTTTAAAGGTACTGCTTGGATAGATCTATCGACGATTATTGTCAACCTTTTTTTAGAAGTGTAACTAGTTTGTCAAGGTTACAAAGATTAAGATGTGTTCGGAATAAGGGTTGTAAGCTATGTTTATTATGACGGAATGCAGATACTATTTAAAATAAGTTAGTAAGATTCACATAAAAGTAAATATATCATTATGGGATAAGATATCCACGTATCCACAATATAACTATTAAGGAAATGAGAATATTATGAGTTTTAGTACTGGACAAGAAAGCCAAATGCTGGCATTGTTTCTCACTGTCACGTTAGTGCATTTAATTCCTGCAACGATTTAACGGACACTTGTCATATAACCAGTATTTGTTATTATAAAATTATCGTATATGCATTGTGATTTTAGAATAATGTCTCAATTAACATTCAAAGCAAATCACAATGTTTCTGTCAATATTCCAATGGTTATTGAGATTAATGTAACACCATATCAAATTGCAAATAGGAACTTCGCAAGATGCGCATGTACAAATAGTGTTCGATTTGTAAACTATGTTCTTATATCAGTTGTGGTTTCTTATATTTTAGAATGTTTGTTCGATGTATTTCCTCGTGATATTAAAGTATACATTTTAAGAATAGACAGCCAGAAATCTGTTAATGTTCATTATTTGTGTACAACATATTTTGAAAAGGCGTTTTTGAAGAAAATTATACAATATTAAAAAAAGGTTAGGCATACAAACATAACAACAGAAACAATAAACTACATTGCATTACACAACACAGTAATGCATTATAAATTATCCAAACAGTACATGCGATATCAACATCATAATGATATAAAAATTCCAAATGATCTAAGGAACATATGCACCAACATTTAAATTGTTAACCCTATCAAACTCAAGCTATGTTGGCGATCCCAGGCCCACTCACTAATTGCTTTATTATTCTATCAACAACTTTCATATTTGAGACACATGTCAAACAGGCCAGGTTCGACAAGTTGCCATCATAAACAATTTGTAAGGTCATCATATGAGGGCCCTATTCACGCTAATATACACAGAAATACAATATAAATACTAGAACCCCAACTGAATAAGCGTATAGCGTTTTAACCACAGAGGTAGGCCACACCTTTATCAGCAAGTTTTTGAAAATACGCACCGAATGTCATGCAAATGAGGTAGTACGTCAGATGTTTTTCATTTGAATAAATTATCAGACGTGGATTCATTGGATAAATTAACACATTACGCAAAAAGCTAAAGTAATTACGCATTGCGCACTTGCCATGGCATTTAAACACGCACTTCTCAGCAAAATTGCGCTTCATAATACCAAAGACGCTTAAGTATTCTAATTCATCTCTATTATTTTAATTACGCGCAGTACTAACAGTTACGCGATGTCATGTATGTAATTGCGCACAGTCAAGAAACAGGGGATTTCCCTACTAGGATCAAAATATTGTTTTTCATTGTGACGTCATAACAGAGGCATACCATACATTCGTGCGTGATAATTGTGAAGTTTGCGCCCGCGCATTATTATGAATGAATTTACGCTAATATTACCATGGCAGCCAGTCGAATTAACATACAAATCGGTGGTTCTCTTCATTAAAAATTTGGCCAACTTCCATTTTGAGTTGAGGGGGGGGGGGGGGGGGGGGGGGGCCTGCTAATATACACAGAAATACAATATAAATACTAGAACCCCAACTGAATAAGCGTATAGCGTTTTAACCACAGAGATAGGCCAAACCTTTATCAGCAAGTTTTTGAAAATACGCACCGAATGTCATGCAAATGAGGTAGTACGTCAGATTTTTTTCATTTGAATAAATTATCAGACGTGGATTCATTGGATAAATTAACACATTACGCAAAAAGCTAAAGTAATTACGCATTGCGCACTTGCAGTTGCCATGGCATTTAAACACGCACTTCTCAGCAAAATTGCGCTTCATAATACCAAAGACGCTTAAGTATTCTAATTCATCTCTATTATTTTAATTACGCGCAGTACTAACAGTTACGCGATATCATGTATTTAATTGCACACAGTCAAGAAACAGGGGATTTCCCTACTAGGATCAAAATATTGTTTTTCATTGTGACGTCATAACAGAGGCATACCATAAATTCGTGCGTGATAATTGTGAAGTTCGCGCCCGCGCATTATTATGAATGAATTTACGCTAATATTACCATGGCAGCCAGTCGAATTAACATAACAATCGGTGGTTCTCTTCATTACAAATTTGGCCAACTTCCATTTTGAGTTGGGGGGCCTGCTAATATAATGAAAAACATAGCAAATGTCCGAATTGCGACATTTTAAAGGTGTTTTCGCCAAATGGACCCATATTAAGTAGCCAAATTTAACTTGTTAACATGATTATGTAATATTACAAATTATGAAACATAGATCATGTCATGCCTGTTGAATTTCATGGATTTTGGAGACCCATTAGATCCGCAAAGTTATAGTGGAGGTGACCTTCACACGACTCAACATACACATTAACAGTACATGATAATTTACCCTACACTCATAACTAAAATTGGTCACCTGGACTAACAAAAAGCTAGTCCAGACGGTACCCATATGGACTAGCATGTGGGTTGGTCAATCCTCCTGGACTAACGTGGAAGCAAGTCAGTCATGCTGGACTAACCCGATGGACTAGCTAAGATATTAGTCATGCATGCTGGACTAGCTTATAAATGTCGATGGACTAATTATAACTAAGACTGGACTAGCAAAAATGTTAGTCCAAACGGTGCCTATTTGGACTAACATTAATTTGCTAGTCAAGCGTGCTGGACTATTATACTAGTTAGTCGTGCAGACTGGACTAACATGTTAGTCAAGCCTACGTTAGTCCAGCGTGCACGCTGGACTAACGTAGGCTTGACTATTAAACATGCATCCTCTGCTTTTGGTTGACATTGTAAGTCCAGTTTATACGAAACATTCCTTGGAAATGAAAATGAAATCACAACAAAGCACATTCTACCACATCATACACAGTACCATTTGACCTAGGCTTGCATCACAGCAATAAGAAACTACTAAAATCCCCAAAATCAAATCAGAACAGATCCAATATAACATGTTTAGAAAACATTTAATACCAATAATGTAATGAACTTCTAATGTTACAAACATTTAAATAGAACTGGAATACCAAGTTCTTAGCATTTTTTAATTGAACATTCATTAAAACAACAACTAGTATTATGTACAGAAACTATAAATCCCACTTGTTATATTCATTTGCATATCATTGATTAACAAACAATTATTATCATGCATAACAATTCTTTTAATCGATTCACTTTGAAATCATGACATTTTCTCATTTCAGTTGGTATTATTATAATTTAATTTATAGCTGTTTATTTTCAACGCAGTTCCGTAGGGCTACCAGTTCATCTTAATACATATAAAAACCATATCACTTGTCAATATCATACTTCCAAGTTTGTGAAGATCCGAATATACTATTCACATAATTATACAATAACATGTATAACTGGGAGGGTTGAACCACCAGGCTGCATCATTGTGAGTGTAATGTTAGGTATACAACACTTGAAGCCAGTTTCTGTTTGCAGTGTCTAGCACCAAACAATTGTTAACATATATAAACAAGCTGATGTTTACAACCTTCATATACTATTCATATTTTTTTGAACATATCCATACAAAGCGGTCTGGAAAAATGAATACTATAACCAGCAGCCAAGCGCATGCTGCACATTTTCAATTTATATGAACAAACCAATGCATCTGTGAGGTGGTCGAGATCAATCACGAACAGGCACAGCGATTCTGTCAGGGGCAAACAAAGAGTCTTTATTAATCATCAATCAATAACATCATCACATCTTGTGGTTTACATTTTGAAAGTAATCACAATTACAAAACAAAGTCAATGTCAATTGCTTATTTAGCTCCCTCAAACAATGTACAACTAACACTGGCTATAACAAGAAAACACCTTTTTAACTGACAAACTTCTGAATAAATCCAACTACTTTGAATAAACGTCTATCGAATATTATAATGTCTGTCCTTGTCTATACTTTATAAATGAGTAGCATTACAATTTCAAAACTATCATAAAACTTACAAAGCATCAGGATATAATCAACATTTATAACTATGTCATCAGTATACAGTGGAACCCCGTCAGAACGAGCACTATCATAACCAGGCAAACTCAATGGCCCAAGTTGCTCATCATAATGCGGTTTCACTGTATACACTTATATTACCACTGCAACAGGCAGTATCATCCAGGATTTCATCAACAAACACTATTCCTTTACAGTAAATAAGCTCTTCTCTATCAACGGTTGTGCATTAATATAAAACAATCCTCGAACTATATAACTGACTATCTTTCCCATATATACTGTCCATAAACGTCATCAACGTCCAAGTCATATAATAACGCCACTAACATAACAAAGCAAAATCTACTTCTCCCATGTTAATGATGTTATCATAATAAACACTTCTCATTCTTATTCGTAAACGTCCGCCTACAAATATTAACTCTTGACAATAAGTATTATAAGCAATACGTATGACATAACTAACCACACTTTGTGGGCCCCTTCTTATCATATCCAACACTCAGCGCTAGGCTGCGCCTATATTAAACACTAGGACTAACCTGTGACGGTCTATGTCCCTCTCTCGGTAAATCTACGCATACACAAAATACACACACGGTTTAATACTGTGCGCAAAACATGTATACCGTGCATACTCCGTACACGCGAACTTATAGCGTATGCGTACATAACACATATCAAACATTACATTCTATAATTCGTCTCACACACACAAGTTTCTAACATCGAAATACTGAACATTCGAATAACAAATGAGTACATAAAATACATTAAATTGCTCCTCATAATCATGCGGATAAACTACTATAATAATTAATTAAGTAAAGTATCATATATGTCTCAAATGAACAACTAATTACAAGGTTATAATATCAAAACACTCACCTGTCAGGGGCAAGCAAAGAGTGCCTTCTTTTCGCAGCACTCCGCCCTCTACAGTTAAAGACAGGATAATTTTGTACCCCTCACACATCGAAATAATGGCTAATTCTCCTGTAAATAAAACAACAAATTGTAATTTAATTTAATGAATAAATCAAGGTCTACATTACCACTAATTTCTTTATTGCTATGCCTGAACTCATGGCTTCAAACTTCATAGAACTGCATATAGTAATCAAACATATATTTTGATAGTTATGATATGAAACATGAAATACATTCAATTCTGTATGTGAACAATCAAACATATTTACACTCTTGATAATGATACATGTAATTTACCCTTCTTCTGTGAGGGAAATGTAAAACAACTCATTGGATTTTTAAAAAATAGTTCATTGGAAGGGTAATTCTTTTCATCTAGTTTATCAATTTTCAATTAATGCATTAGCAGAGCTGCAAACCTCTACAGGCAGAAAAAAATAATTTTTGCACAGTAAAAACATATTTTGGGTGTAAAAAAGCATATTTTGATACACATATTGGGAGAGTATAATGACAAAAATGCTACCTCATCTTTCAGAAAAACATTTTGGATTATATACCAAGTATCGTAAAAGCATAGTAGTTGGCAGCTCTGCTTTGGTTATGTTTACCTTTGTCTTGATATTATGAGACTTTTAAAATGCAGTTTAAACTCATTGCAATTATTTACATTTTATGAAACAAGTCGATTGATACCTTAAATTCGGTTCACTTTACCTAACTACAAACTTTATTACAAGGTAACATAATTTCCCAAGTTTGTAGAAATAAGACAGTAACTGGCAGGGCATAATACATAAATAGGAGACTTGTTTTACTATCAGCCATTGAGGTTGCTAGATCTCGTCTGTCGATTAAGAGAAGAAGTAAAATAAAGGCACTGGTTAACTTTGTGAATCATGTGTATGATATTTACAAGTTCAATGGTAGAGTCATATATCGGTTTGTATATGATGACAGAATAAACTGTGAAAAATAATTAAAACAAAAAATACCTGGCTTTGGAGAATTTCTTCATCATGGTTCTCAACTGGTATACATTCAAACCATAAGTATTACATTGGATAAGGTAGAAAGACACACTTTCATCGAATTTTGAATACATTTGCATAAAACATGAATATAAACAAAATCTAGATATGTTTAGTTAGCCCTATTTGGCTCTACAAGATATCAATCAGAATTATATTCCTCATACATATTTTCTTCCATTGACCCTGATATGAAGGGGAAAAAACACTTTACGGTGATCATATTATATCAGACAAGTTACATCATGGTTTGCATCATACGTCCATCGTCAAAAGTTAGTAGGTGTGTATTAAAGTACAAAACTTGGTGGATAGGTACAGCAACCAAAGTCAAGTTCGATGGACTTTGACACGTCTTCAAGAAGAAGGAAATCGTGACTCTGCCATTCCCGGACTTCTTCGAGCAGACCACGCAGTCAGGGCAATACCGGATCTTCCCTTTTTCCTTCCTCTGATCTGGAAAATGATCTCCAGTGAGCCTCGGTGCCAGGCGGTTGTCACGGGTAGACTCGCGGAGTGCCTTGGGTCGTCCAGTGGTGCATGGAAGTCTTCGTGTAGTTGTCCAGGAGGCTGTTGATCACGCTCAAACTGCGCGTACTTCTCTTCATGACCTTCATGGATAGGCTAGGAACGCGTTTGACCTGGGCGACTTCCATCAGGAAGTGGTACACAATCATGTACCACTTCAAGTGCATGAATAAATTTGCATACATTATGGAAATTAGGCCTAATTTGCATAGATACAGAGTGTCTCTTTGGATAAATTTTCTTCTTTTGATCCAAGGAATATGTTCTCCCAAATATGTCATTAAAAACACCATTGGCATAGATATCCCATTCCCATGAATACATTTGCATAAATTATGGATATTAGGCCTAATTTGCATAAATACAGAGTGTCTTTTTGGGTGAATTTGCTTCTTTTGATCCAAGGAATATGTATGCCAAGTTAAACAATCGTACCCCAAATTGCAGTGAACACCCATATTTTTTGGTCTTAAAGGAACTACAGCGTCTAGATGGCCTAATTTTCACAATTCGGCTCTCTATATGTTATTTTTCCCGAAGAAAAAGAATTTGGCAGTCATTTCTCATGAAATCAATCAATTTGGGGGTAATTAGTAAATATCTAATTGTCCTGGGAACGCCCCTTTTAAATCGCCAAAATGTGACGTCATCTAAAAAACGGACTAATGAACTAAATTCTGCAGATGACGCGTCATGACGTAAGCCAATGAATTGTCAATCACATGTCGATCACGCTGCCGATTCCGGACCCTAAATGTGGGTGGGGCGTAAACTGGCTGCTAAGTGAGATTTGGCATCAGAAAACTATCTTAAATCACTACTGTGTTTATTTTCATAGATTTTTTTTCGGTAGACCTATGTTTCAAGTCATCAACTATGGAATAAGTGTCAAAATACGTTGTATTCTTTAGGTCCTTTAACAAGCCTACTAATAGTATAAATCTCCATCTATTATGTAACCCTGGTCAAATATTTCATGTGCTTATTTGACATTTGCATTTGTTCTATGAGTTAATAAATGCAATACATTGTCCAATTCATTAATGATTACATTATAGGAAATATCCGAAATATCGGTAACTCGCGTAACATTTTGTTTGAAGGGCCTTTTTCATCTAGAGAAGACACCCGAAAATTAAAAAGGACACATGTGAACTAAACATTTATGAGATCATGTGATCACAATTTAGGAAACACAAATAATTCACCAGAATAAAATAAGATTTGAAGTATATTCATTTTTACGTCCCCTTTCTCGTGGAAATGCCGATACGTATTGCATCATTTATAGCGATGTAATAAGTATACATGATCATAATAAAAACAAATCCATAAATACCCCAATTATATATTCGTTACTATTAAGTGTTTGAATTTTATCACAAGATTGTATCAAAGCATAATCAGTAGAAAACCCTTTTCGAGTATTATTTTCTTGTAAAAAAGAATAAAGTCGTTTCTAAACAATTTTTTCTAAAATCTTAGATATGACGGGCAATAGCGAGATAGGGCGATAATTTTGTATTTGTGTTGAATCATCTTTTTTGTAAATAGAGATCACTTTGGCTATCTTTAAAGAGTCCGGGAAAATGCCTGTCGAAAGTGATAAATTACAAATATGAACTAGGGGAGAGGCCAAACAATGAATAATCTGTTTTAATAAATACACACTTATTCCATCATACCCACAAGATCTACTCATCTTAAAAGATCGAACTATATCTAATATTTAATTTTCGTTAACTGGAAAAAAAAGAATGAATTCTCATTACCATCAAATATATAATCACTAAAGTTATCATTTGAATGTATTGTTGAGGCTAAACGTGGACCAATATTAACAAAGAAATTATTAAAAACAGTAGCAATTGAATGCGAGTCAGTAATTTCATTGCCACTTTCAACTATTACATCAGGGCATACTTTCTTTTTACTTTTTAAGAGATCATTAATAGCTTGCAAGGGCGTCGATTTCTTCTCGCCATTGGGGGGATGATTCGTCATTTTGACCATCTCTGGCGAGGGAGCGAAGCGACAACCCAGCAGCGTGCCCGGGTTTTTATGGCTGAGGGGGGGGGGGGGGGGGGGGGGTTGGTGGGACAACCCTAGGGATACCCACATTGGGAAGCTTATTGGGGGTCCAGGGAGCGGAGCCCCCGGAAGCTTTGGGATTTGTAACATCCATATATAAGGATGTTGTCTATATGTAAATATAGAGTTAACTTTTCTTTGAATTAGCTGTTTAGAGATTGGAAGATTATTAAGTGCACATTGCAAGCATCCTGTTATAATGAGGGCACTGTCCAAGTATGGATGAATTGCAATCATCCTGATGGAACCCTGAATAGAATAAGTCAAGGGATACCCACATTGGAAAGCTTATTGGGGGTCCAGGGGGCGAAGCCCCCGGAAGCTTTGTGTTTTGTAATATCCAGAATTACAATTAACTGTTGAATAGTTAGCTCAATTTTAATGAGCGAAGCGCAAACGCACAGTGGGCCAGGATCGCCTGAAAGTTTGCCAAGAGAGAAGTCCTGAATAAAACTATTTAATGAGTACATGGCTGGTACTGGGTCAAATAACCTTAATGGGGGTTCCAGGGGCGCAGCCCCGGAAGATTTTGGATTTGGGCAGTTTAGCATTATCAAAAAGTGGCTTAAAGAAGACTTTAGTAACAACTTCCATTCATGAGAGGGGCAATGCTCCTTAATGTTAATGTTATTATATATTTTTGAACCCAAATATTGGGGGGGGGGGGGGGGATGATAATACAGGCCACCCCCCCCCCCCCCCACCTGAAATATTTTTTTGGGGGGGATATCCCATCCACACCACCCCCCCCCCCCCCCCCCCCCCCCGTGATCGACGCCCCTGATAGCTTGCCATAATACATTTACATTAATTCCCTTGATTAGATTCTATTTTATTTGAATAATACCGTTTACGTGATACACGAATTAAATTCGTTACTCTATTTCTATAATGCTTATATCTATCTTTATTCTGACTAGTTGGTTTACGCAATGATATTTTGTACAAACGATTGCGAGTACAAATTGATTGCATTAACCCTTGAGTAATCCATGGCTGTTTTATACTTATATTATCTTTTTTTTTAATTAATGGCATATTCGTATCTATATAAAAAGAGAGTTTATGCAAAAGATTTTGATATGATAAATAAGCTTCTTCAACAGAGAATATCTCGCGCCATTGTTCTTTAGACAAATCAAAAATTAAAGGATCAATAGTTTGTTGCGTTTCCTTCCTCTTTTTAACAAAAACATTTGTCCTAGTTATTTTCTGACTAATGGCATTATAACATATTTTAAAAATGGGTAAATGATCTGATATATCTGAATACAGAATACCATTTATATGTTCTGCATAAATAACATTAGAGAATATGTCATCAATTAATGTTTCACTTATTGTTGCACTATCAGTAGTACTATTCTAGTAGGTTTAGTAATACGGGGATAACAAGAATATGGTAGCTTATTAGTATAACATTTCAGTATATTATTGTTTGTTTTATTCATTAAGTCAAAATTGTAATCAACCATTATGTTTTTATTTTCCTGCGATATCTTATTTAAAACGGAATCTATTTGATTTATAAACGTATATACATCGCTAGTTGGTGGTCTATAGATGGTTCCTATTATAATATTTTTATTTTTACTCATATTAACTTCTATAAAATAAACTTTCAGAACCTTCCATTTCTATGTCAGTCCGAATTTTAAATGTAAATATATTATTTATGTACATGGCAACACCTCCAGCTGTCAGCTGTTTCCGAACCGACTTTGATCAAACCAAGTTTATTCTGTCTTTAGATATGCGTGTGTTTGTATGTTGCACACTTAGTTTGTCATTACCTCACAACAATATCTTATTTATCGAAACACCTTCTAAACCAAAACATTATTATCCCTTCAAATAACTATGCGTACAACGAACAACGCTTGCAGGATTTCAAGATAGGATAAAGACGAAAGAAAAATAAATAAATCTAGCAAATTAATTTCTGCCTATATACATTTCTCCCTATATAGAATATAAACATTGCAATCATAACTGTCTTTGTAACGAACATAATATACTTTGGGAAAAAAAAAAAGCCTGCCGCCACTCGTTTGTACTGGTACAGTACGAATACCATGAGGTATGTAAGAACCGCTAGAGATACATGTAAGTTTTGGGGATGTTGAAACTGTTGCTATGGTTACTAGATACCTTGACGCCATTTTGTTCACGAGGGTTGGTGACATCACTCATCTTACTGATTGTGATTGTATTATTTTCTACCAGATAATGTACATTATTGATGTCTAACCTAACAAGGCAATGTAATACTCCGCCCTATAATTGTTTGGGATATGATGGCGTCACTGCTCTGGTTGCTGATGATTGACCGTTTGTCGTTACCATGGTGACAGCGTCCATATTCTCAAGTTGTCGTTCGCATTGTTTCCTGTCGTGCATCTCTGTCCAAGGGGCCGAAATAAGATGCAAGTCACTCACTGATGAATACGAGACTTGATATTCATGTTGATGTGAGGTCTTGAAAAAATACATTTAAATCGCCCATCGAAGTAAGTAGTTGCATGTTCTTTTAAAAGACCAAATAGTTCTATCCCTGATTTCGTCAGCCAAGGATCCGAATAGAAGCGGTATAATCTTATATTTTTGGAGGAGAGTTCGATAACTATTAATTGCTATATTTGGGATACCATTCATTTTATATCATCTGCGACATTGCCGAAAGACCTTGGAGAGCAGGAATACCTCTGAAACATACGATGTTAGTCCAGATTTCTTGGAAAATGGTAAGTTATAATCTTATACTACATTAACAAAATAATCGTTATGACACATAATATGTATAATGTTATACAAACCTCGTTTGCCACTACAAATCGACCGTTGGATGACTGATGTGTGCATATTGTTTGTTAATGTGTGATGTAATTTTATCCAAAGACAATTTAAACGATATTAAATGATATTTAGGTTTCTTAAATGAAATGAGAAATGGCAAATACGCTTCCTCATAGATTAATCACGAGACCTCCATATTAAAGACTGGTAGTTAAAGGAATCTAGTAACTTTGTTGAGATGTGCACAAAGTGACGAATGGTTGATACAATGTATATTGTTGTTATCTGATATATCCAGTGGATATTGTGTGAACATGATAAGTTAAATAGACGTTTTGTGGCCGAGTAATGAGCAATCCTGTAATGTTTTCCATAAATGCGTTAATAATTATGTCACATCAATTTTGTCACATTCAACCAGAAATGCTCGGATGTGTATAATTTCTCTTTGACTTCGTGGTTTTGCTGGGGGAGTGGGGGGGGGGGGGGGGGGGGTTAACCTTATGCCCCCCCCCCCCCCCCACACACACACAAACAAAAACAAGCACAACAAAAAAAAAACTTCTTTTGAAGTTGTATGTTGTTCTTTAACTAATAATTTTTGAACTTGTAAGGCCGTTTAGTTCTAAGTTAATCGTTTACGCGTTTTAGTTCTTTTAACTACAATAAATATGAATTCATAGTGATCCGTTCATTTTTTTTTAAATTGAACAACAATTACTGGGAGCTTAATCATCTCTCTTTCACCCTGTTGTTTGTTTTATGGTTGATGAAGAATAGACCAGTTCGTAGATAGCATTGGGGCCCGGATATGGGTCGTTTGACCCCTTGACCATTGAATTTACAATCATGGGTAGGATATAAAGCTTTTACTCTGTGCAGTCATGTTCAGAGTGGCAGATGGTTGTCATGGGATATCCTTTGTTACTTTCATGAGAACAATTGATCAACCTACGCAACAAGGAATTTCCAATCGATGTACTCAAGAATAATAAGTAAAGAACCTTATCCAGTCCTTTCAATTCGATGAATGCCGCATTGGGTCGATTGACCTTTGTATTGCGCATGCGCAGATTGTAACTACGAACTGGCATATAGTATTGGTTTTGATTGTTCAAAGGTCGACATAAATATGGAAATATTTTATATTGAATTGAAAACCGTTGCTAAACTTTTTTTTTCGATTTCAGTCAAAACCAATGGCCAGTATAGGTAAACAAATTGCTATTCGTTTTACTTTTTCCTTCAGTGTAAACAATGTTTGTTTGTTTTTCTGGTGAAACTATAATGACACATCATTCAGAAGAAACTTGCCCTTACACCTACACAAAGACATCTCTTTTTCAAAATGAAATTTAAGAGGATTAATGATCACTTAGATAAATAATGCAATATCAATATGTGTTACATGTTCATAAAATATCAATCAGCATTCAATCACTACATAAGTGAAAATATTAGTTAGTTAGGTCGGATAGCATGGATAAACATTTTCACCAACAATTAGAGCCCAATAAAAAGGAAACTGAGTACAGTGTATTATTAAATGTTGCTTGTAAGCATGGTAAGTATCGGATTCCATGGGAGTAGATAATACGTTTGGTTTGCGGTTGCACCATGTAAAATAGGGGGATTGGAGAGTCCTGAGGACTGTTGGTATTTATTCTAGGATATACTTTTAAAAAAAGGACTGGGGTAGTCCTGGAAAGGACTCGTATATTTAAACTATGAAAATCAGGAAATGAAATTGGGATCTTTGAGGTAATCGCAAAGAAACCCATAATGTATATTTAAAAGGATAGCACAGCTCTGGTCAAACTGTATAAATAATAACTAAAACTTGTTTGTTTTCATTACAAAGTATTAGTTGTAATTCAATGAAGCGTAAATGGTAGAAAAAACAACAACATATGAACGATTTACAGGGCTGTTTCATAAAAATAAAAAACCGTTAACAAGAGGGAGCCCTCCAGACACCTGACAGTTTTGACCACGTTTTATCAAGAAATGTGCATGCGATGTTAGGTCGAAATAATTATTCAGTAGAGAAATCCTCAAAAGCAATATTAAAACGTTTACGGTATATATACGAAAATGTGTAACATTTGTACATACATTATTTTCTTAAATTATTTAATTAATGGACGCAACATTTACTACATTCATAAATATCAATGGATATGTCAGCTGTTTCTGAACCGACTTTGATCACTGTTGATCAACCACAGTTTTTTCTGTCTTTAAATCGCGTGTGTTTGTATGTTGTACATTTGGTTTGTCATTAGCTCACAACAATATCTAATTTATCAAAACGCCGTCTAAACCAATACCTTATCGTCCCTTCAAATAACTATGCGTACAAAGAACAACCCTTGAAGGATTTCAAGCTAGGATATGAAGACAAGAGAAATTTAAATCAATCTTTGAAATACAATCCTTCTCATTTTTGTAAGCTACTTTTTTTTAGCTACGCATTTTTTGTACTTAGAAGATCTTTATAGTGCTACTCAGAAAATAACCCAACTATATACATACTTGGTTTGTAGGATTGGGCATTTTTCATGTTTTCATTTGAACAAAACAAAGACAAAGAGTTTCTTGTTGTATCACAATTAAAGGGACTTAGTAACATTGTCCAAATCCTCAAAATCCAATTGGAATTCTCGCGGTTCCCTTATACCTTGTTGTATTATTTTGTATTGACAATAAAATCATGGGACCGGTTTCGGTTTGTCAAATTTCCCTTTCGTTAAAAGGATATGTACGATTGAAGTGTTCAGATGTTGAATAATCCACTGGATCACCATAATCGTGTACGAAGAGTGCAATGAGTTAGTGAACATCACTTTGCTTTTTTGCTCATTACTCGGCCATCTAACGTCTAACACCCAGTGGACATATCAGATCACAACAATATACCTTGTATCAACGGGTGCGATTCGTTATTCCGAAGGTTCGTTATTCCGAAGGTTCGTTATTCCGAAGGTTCGTTATTCCGAACACGCAAATTTCCTATACCTGAGTGTTCGTTAATCCGAAAATGAAATAGGGTTCGTTAATCCGAACATTTGTCGCATTATTCCGAAGGTTCGTTATTCCGAAGGTTCGTTATTCCGAAGGTTCGTTATTCCGAAGGTTCGTTATTCCGAAGGTTCGCTATTCCTAAAATGAAATCGGGTTCGTTATTCCGAAGGTTCGTTATTCCGAAGGTCCGTTATTCCGAGGGTTCGTTATTCCGAAGGTTCGCTATTCCTAAAATGAAATCGGGTTCGTTAATCCGAAAATGAATTTGGGTTTGTTATAATGCTATAATTTCATATAAAGAGATAAAATAAACTGAAATGTTTGATTGGTCTGGCCAAGGGAGGGAAAGGGGGAGGGGTATGCTTAATGCAGGCTGTAAATTAAATAAACAAAACACAAACTATAGTATTATAACAAGCCCGATTTAATTTTCGGAATAACGAACCCGATTTTATTTTCGGATCAACGAACCTTCGGAATAACGAACCCGATTTTATTTTCGGATCAACGAACCTTCGGAATAACGAACCTTCGGAATAACGGACTGTAACCGTATCAACCACTCATCACGTTTTGCACATGTCAAGAACGTTACTAGATCCCTGCAAGTCTTTAAGGGATTTGTTTGTTTTAATTAGAAGTGTTTTTTTTTCGATTTGTTATTCAAAAGACCTAACAAGTATTTTATTTCATACGTGAATTTTACTGTACAAGATACAGTACATGCGACCTTAAATACATTATGATAAATGGGGGCAAGACTAAGCTGATCTTTTACGTTTAAGACTGTTGATATGTCTTTTTTTTTACTGACATTTTACTATGTTTTAAATCATATGAGTTTTTTTTTTTTATTTGTAAGAGTTTTACACAAAATGCTTGGGTAATGTAAATAACAATATTGATAATGATTTAAGTCATCACATGCAAATTCAATGTAAAAAGCCCGTGGACAGATACAACTCTGTTCTGGACATACTGGAATCCAAACAAATATGATACCAATTTTTACATGAAAACATAGATCATCTACAAAAGTATGACACCAAGAAGATTTATCAGTTTATTTGCATAAATTCAAGTTAAAAGTGGAATGGTCGATTTCGTAAGACTTGACAGCATTTGAAGCATTGAACTCTACAAACACATAATACAATCTATGGACCAGTTTTAATTACATACAATACTATGGAGGTGATTTTAATCAGCGAAAAGAAAACAACAACTGTGATTTAAATCGCGCTATCCCTGTCCAAAATTGCTGCCAAAGGAACTGCCAAAGGAAAACTTGAATTACATATTTTACATTCATTGTTAAATTAATTTAATTTCCCCCGAAGACTTCATTGTGATACAATTTTGATGTTTATTTTTGTCTTTGGTTTCAATCTGTTTTGGAATTGCTCATTCATTTTCGTTCCTTCGCCATTCAATTCGTCAATGTTTATACGGTTTTGTAAGAAAATCGCCCCAAAACAGCAAATATATAGCTCAATGATTTTAAACATAAAAATGAATGTACATTCATTTTTATTGCACTCTTACAATACAATGTCATTAAGTTATTTTTCATAATGTATTAGCACCTTTATCTGATACAAATTTTGTTTGTCAGGCAAAGTATGAATTCATGTTCAATTGTCATCTTAGCATCTCAGAATTGGGGATCGTATTGGGTACTTGTATACCTGGATAGTTTTATAATTGTCTATTCAGTACTTTATTCATATGGCCTATTATTGATGGATTTCCTGCATGCATTGTATTTTATGTATTTACTGTAAAGAGCTAATTTCTTCTCAGTCGGTTACTTCGTTATCACTTTACTATTATGGGCATTTACACGGTAGATCGCATAACATTTACCGGTTCCCCGTCTACTGCACATGGTATTGTAACACCATTGTTTTATGAAACGGTATGCGGATTTTATCTTCAAGGATTTAAAGGGTACCGCCGGGCATGATAAAACCAATCCTTAGTTGTTTTGGTACTATAATTGAATACCAATCATACTCTCATGGGGTCTGATATGTTTCTGTAATTTGAGAACAATGCAATTAATTACTACGACCTACGGAACCACGGCTATTAACTGGTTCGCGCGCGCGACTTTGTTTGCACGACCGCTCAATCAATACGCGTACGTTATTATGGTAGTACGCGATTTATCGCATAGCCCATGCGATAGTTAGTATCGTTTCGCGCGTGCTCGCACTCTAGCCACGGCCACCGCATCGCACCATATCTCTGCATGCATGCAATACATGCTATTGCTTGTACATTAGGGTTAGGGTAAGGGTTAGTGTTAGGGTAGGGTATATATATATATTTTTTTAAACCAACACCAATCAAGCAATCCGAAATAGCTCCGTGGATAGAGAGTTAGATTGATACGCTAGAGATCCCTGGTTCGAATCGTACCTTGGTCCAATGTTTTTTGTATTTGCTATTGCTATTCGTTCGGCACTCGACTAAATGTTCGAAATTATACAAGTCGGAAATTTCGGGTATGCATAATGGTCTCTGACCAAGTCGCTAATTCACAAGGAGTTGCTGAATGGTTTGGGAAACGCAAATTCGCAACCCGCCCGACCCTAAAAATACCGCCGACCCTAAAGGTTTTTTCTGATAAAAAAATAAATAACAAAATAAAAAATTCCAATTGCGATATGTGTTATTTGTGTGTTATATATGTGTTTTTGTGTAATTTGCGAATCCTGAAAAAAAAACCTACCTACCTACCCTAATGTTTGGTTGCCCGTTACTCCAATTCAACAATTTATTGTTTTTGGCCTTATAGCGCTACTCGTGTCTCTCGCTCTCTCTCTCTTTTATAGCTCCGTCTATACGCACTGTGCTGCAGCAGCGCGCGCACACAAGCGATTTTCGAGATTTTCTCTGCTTGCTGTGATATATCGCAGATGCGATCAATAAGAGGATCGTTAAGTGGTATCGTTATCGGAACTGCGCTGACAGAATGAGTGATATGTGATATTAAAAATTATTCCCTAGCAATGTAGAAATACTTTCAGGATCACAGACTTGTTTTGTATGTTCATTTGGGATATGTCTTTGATGTAAGAGAGCTAAATCTCTGTCCGGAGGTACCCTTTAAGGTGTGAGTCCTATACAACACAAACAAGATCAACACATTGCGTTATACAGGTATCTTTGGGGAATAGTCATTGGTCGGTAACTCGCGTTACACAAATGGCCCGTGGCAACAATTGAGTTCATCTATAGATAGTATAAATCTCCATCTATTATCATGATTATGTATTCATGTATTTGATGTGCTAATTTGACATTTACATTTTTGCTATGAGTTAATAATGCAGGTGTCATTTGTATGACGCACCTCTTGACCCCCGGGAATTGTCCAATTAATTATTGAATATATTATAGGACATATCGGAAATATCGGTAACTCGAGTAACATTTTGTTTGAAGGGCTTGTTTCATCTAGAGGAGACATCCGATAATTAAAAAGGACACAATTTGAACTAAAACTGTATGGGATTATGGGATCACAATTTAGGAAAAAACAATAATTCACCAGAATAAAATAAGATTTGAAGTTTATTCATTTTTACGTCCACTTTCTCGTGGAAATGCCGATACGTATTGCATCATTTATAGCGATGTAATTAGTATACATGATAATAATAGAATATCATAATTTCGACCAAGATGTACAATACGGTAGTACATCCTGTTAATACTAACGCTGACAATAGGGCTTCATTATTTGAATTAGTTGCGTCATTGCAAGTATGGCCATGAACGGTAGCAACTGCGCTTGGATACAATTGAACCTGACTTTTAATTTAATATTCTTAAATTTAAGAACTTGATAGGGGAAATGAAATGAGAGAGCAATGATAAAACGTAATGAGATAAGGCAAAATTAAATATGACACAGTGAATAAGACGACGTTTTGAGACGAAATTGTCAATGTATGACATTGTAATATAATATACTTTGTCAATTAATGGAAAAACCGAATTGAGTTGATTATTTTTTTGCCACTACAAATCGTCGATGGATGACTTTTTATGTATTCTTTTTAATTCTTCGATGTAATAAAGTTGTATCCAAAGAAAATTCAAACGATAATAAATGACATTAAAGGGTACCACAACCCCAAAACAACGTTCTTATTAAAGAAAGGCAACATCTTTAGTATTCCATTCCATCAACAAGTTCACAAAAATATGTTTCCAGAAAAATAATATATTTGGAAAACGCATCACCATTCTAAAGCATGCGTTCATGCGGTCTGAATTGAAAGTATGACCATGACGGTAGCAACTGCGCTTGGATATAATTGAACCTGTCTTTTAATTTAATAATCTTACATTGAGAGAGTAATGGTAAAACGTAATTAGATATAGCGAAATCAAATATGATACAGTGAAAAAGACGACGTTTTGAGAAGAAATTGTCAACCAATGACATTGTTATATAATATACTTTGTCAATTAATGGGAAAACTAATGCCCTTAAATTAAACCCCGTTACGTTGATTATTAAGAAATGTGGTACAGTAAATTAGTGCTTCAGCTCGCATTAACCTTCGATAGGATGATGTTAATCACGTGACACACATTCGCATGAAGTTTAAATTGTGATTTCTGATTTCATTATGTTGTAATTCTGATCTCTATTATATCTATGGAAACAAGATGTGTACAAACGGCATTAATTTTTGTGAGCACAGGCAAAATATTTAAAAAAACATATAATTTCGTGAGTAAAGACAAATATATTTATTCAAATATATAAGTCTATATTTATTTCTCCAACAGGCTTATTCCGGCATGCTACAACGAGATAACTTGATGTACATCATATTAGGCCTTATCACACTTGGTATGTTACACAGATATATTTATTAAGTAAGTTTTTTATTAAGTAAACTTAATTTACCCGTACAAGCAACATATACCTGTGCGTATATTACAGTGAACTTGACCACAATACAACGGGTAAACGCCAGTGGATCCGCCATTTTGTACACGGAAATTGTGTGATTTCGGGTGCACATTTAACCGTTAATATTTCCTAAGTGTGCATTTTATTGCAAAATGAACATCGTGATTGTAAGTAAGCATATTTTTAGACTAATGTTAATATGTATATTATGTACTACCACATCATCGAAACTAAAAGAAAAACGGGTTCGTCCAACGGCCTATGTTCAGCGTCGTTAGTTTAGAAAACAAAGTTTATCCCCTTTGCCACGTGGCTCGCATCATGTGACGTAGGGAAGATTACAATGTAAACAATTGAATCGCTCATTGGACAGTTGATTTAATCATTTGTAGCTTGTATTGCATGTAAACGTGATATCATCTGGGAGTTCGTGTCAGTGTTTGTGTTTGTGTGTGTGTGTGTGTGTGTGTGTGTGTGCGTGTGTGTTTGTGTGTGTGTGTGTGTGTCTGTGTGTGTGTGTGATGTACATGTCATCGCTACTACATATATGACAAACATATATTTGGATTATTGCAAGTTTTGTCTATTAACTTGATACTGATAAACAACAAAACAAACATGTCAGTGATATAGTCACATGTACACTACAGTGTTTGTGCAAACGTTGCGATAGTTGTGTTTATTATCATGAGTATTCGTCTAGTTGTATAGGTTTTCCCGCTCAATTTTACACTTTTTTCAATCGGATTCATTAAGGGTCATTCAAATTCACGCATTACCGCGTAATCGTTGGTATCGGTCTTCAAAATTCCGTGAATAGACACAGAAGTTCATTTATGGGCACTCGAATTCGTGAATGTGCAGCCAACTGTCAACTGCCATTTCGCGAATTCGAATGATCATTGATGAAAAGGTATGCTCTTTGTGCAAATTCAATTGCTCCTACTTGATTTTGAACGACTATTTACGAATTCGAATGCTGCTTTGACACGGCGATCGCAAATCGCGCGAATTCGTTTGCTCCTATTATCAATTCGATTGACACAATCGCAAAATTGAGCGGGAATTTTCATGACTATTTTCTTTCACTGCCTCTTCTCCTTTTTTTCGATTTCAGCTACGTTTGTTGAATCTTTCTAAAATCGTATTTTAATATAATTGTGTTGCTTACACAGCGCCACAAGTTGCACATTCCGACAACTTTACAAGCGCAACGTGCTGCAATGGTGGCTTCGAAGGACTTGGGTATATCTTGCCCATGGGTCGACCGTGTCAGAAGAGCGTGCTCGCGAATGGCGAAGTAGTACAGACCATCCCGAAGCTAGTCCCAATCTGGAGAAGTAAATACGCATCGTTGCAAAGAGAAAGCAGGATCGGGATTCCGTCGGGATTCCGTGTCTGCCGATTCCCGGGTGAGTCAGACATGTGTATATTATTGTACTATACATTGGTGTACGTTGTTGTTTATAGAAAGGGGTTTTCGGCCGGGAGAGGGGTTACAGAGAGAAGGGGAGAGTGAAAACGTACGCTGAAGATCATTGCCAAGCTTATCCCACCCTGGCAAGGTGTAAGGTTCATATCGTGCAGTTCTGAAAAAAAAGCAACAGTGGGACTCCATCTGGGCGCTATTAATATTATGATGAAGAGAGAGAGAGGGGGAGCGGGGTACAATTTGCGCTCTCAAAACAGACCATCCAGCAGCAGACCCAATCTACAATGTAGGTCTGAGGACTATATAGGCTATAGCAGTATTGGGATTCCGCTCGTATTATGCGTTAGGTGCGTACGCACCCCTTCGTAACGGCTTGTGTAAAAGTCCCGAGAGTGCGACCTTCGTTTAAAGGGATCTAGTTGGTTGAAACAGTGTGTATGTTTGTGATGTAATAGCAAGTCCTCTAGATAATGTGTGAGCATGTCACGTGGACGTTATATGGCCAGGTAATGAGCAAAGATGCTACGTAATATTTGTTAATTCAATGCCCTGACTTTGTAATGTTTGTATACAGTTCTAACTTTCTAACAATCCTAACGCTTCAATTTGAAATATGTTTCTAACGAAAAGGAAATTCGAACAAAAATAACCTGCTGCTATTGGTGATACAAATGAAACAAGGTATAAATGAACCACTAGAGTGCAAAAATATATGTTGTGGATTTGAAGAATGTTAATTGATCTCTTTACAACCATCCGATACGATATGATATGATAATTCTCTACTTTCCACATGTTTAGACTGTCTTAGCAATCCTTGTGGAGGCGGCAGATGTGAAGAGACTATGACTGGGTTTCAATGTCACGATGATGAACGTTAGTATGTGTTTATATTAAGTTTAGTTAATTATACTTGTTTTTAATGTATTTATTTAATACTTGAGTAATAACCTATATACCGTCAATATTTAAACAAGTGCTAAGTCAAATGGCTTACAAACTATTTTTGTTAATTTGTTTCCTTTTTTTTGTTGTTGCGCCCTATATTAAAGATAGGCAACGGCAATGCTGAGACCTGCAATAATATGTATATACACACATTAATACATTATCAGGCATTAACATTTTCCGCGTTTCCGCGGATTTCCGCTTTTTCTCCAATCAAAACTATTCATGTTTGTAGTATGCAATAAAAAAACAAAAACATATCCCTCAAATAATATGAATGTTACAATTATTCAATTTATTAACATCTTTTAAATAGTTATACTGTAAAAGTATATTCAAAATACGAACATAACCTTGACCTTGTAAATGGTTTACTACCAGTCAATCATCAGCAAATTATTATTGTTAGTTTTTAATGGTTACATACAAGCTTTACTAAAAAAAAAAATTCTTTGACCAAAACTGTAATGTGTAGAGAACATCCGATGTCTGTGGCATGTTTATTCATTATTATTACGGATATCACTTTTATATATGTGACATTCATTCATTAAACATAAACCATAACAAATGTAATAAAATGTGATTTATGTTTTACAGCTTTAAGCAGTATGAGTCCAACAGCTGCCTGTTCTTTGCTATAATTTGCTATACTATATTGTGTTGCTTACACAGCGCCACAAGTTGCACATTCCGACAACTTTACAAGCGCAACAAGCTGCAATGGTGGCTTCGAAGGACTTGGGTATATCTTGCCCATGGGTCGACCGTGTCAGAAGAGCGTGCTCGCGAATTGTGAAGTAGTACAGACCATCCCGAAGCTAGTCCCAATCTGGCGAAGTAAATACGCATCGTTGCAAAGAGAAAGCAGGATCGGGATTCCGTCGGGATTCCGTGTCTGCCGTTTCCCGGGTGAGTCAGACATGTGTATATTATTGTACTATACATTGGTGTACGTCAGTGGCGTCGACCACGGGGGGGGGGGGGGGGGATGGGGGGGATATATCCCCCCAAATATTTTAGGTGGGGGGTTATTATCATCCCCCCCCCCAATATTTTGGGTTAAAAAATATTTAATAACATTAAAATTAAGGAGCATTGCCCCCTCTCATGAATGGAAGTTGTTACTATAGTCTTCTTTAAACCATTTTTTGATAATGCTAAACTGCCCAAATCCAAAATATTCAGGGGCTGCGCCCCTGGAACCCCCATTAAGGTTATTTGACCCAGTACCAGCCATTTACTCATTAAATAGTTTTATTCAGGACTTCTCTCTTGGCAAACTTTCAGGCGATCCTGGCCCACTGTGCGTTTGCGCTTCGCACACTAAAATTTAGCTAACTATTCAATAATTAATTGTATTTCTGGATATTAAAAATCCCAAAGCTTACGAGGGGTTCGCTCCCTGGACCCCCAATAAGCTTTCCAATGTGGGTATCCCTTGACTTATTCTATTCAGGGTTCCATCAGGATGATTGCAATCGACAGCATTTATCTATCGGGCTAAAATTCATCCATACTCGGACAGTGCCCTCATTATAACAGGATGCTTGCAATGTGAACTTAAAGGGACTTAGTAACATTTTCCAAATCCTCAAAATAAAATGTTAATTCTAGCGGTTCCCTCATACCTTGTTGTATTCGTATTAACAATAAAATCATGGGACCGGTTTCGGTTTTTCAAATTTCCCTTTCGTTACAAAGATATGTACGATCGAAGTATTCAGATAAGAAAAACTCCCCCAGAGTTTTGAAACCGTGTACAAAGTGAGTGCAGTGAGTTAGTGAATATCCCTTTGCATTTTCGCTCATTACTTGGCCATGCAATGTCCATTTGACTTGAATTTTTCACACAATACCCTGTGGACATATGAGATAACAACAATATACATTTCATCAACCCTTCATCACTTTTGCACATGTCAACAAAGTTACTAGATCCCTTTAATAATCTTCCAATCTCTAAACAGCTAATTCAAAAGCAAAATAACTAAAGAATAGTTAACTCTATATTTACATAGACCAGATCTTTATATCTGGATATTACAAATCCCAAAGCTTCCGGGGGCTCCGCCCCCTGGACCCCCAATAAGCTTCCCAATGTGGGTATGACTATCCCATGACTGATGCTATTCAGGGTTCCATCAGTATGCTTGCAATATATGTATCTATCAGGCTAAAGTTCATATTGGACAAAGCCCAGCTCATAACATGATGCTTGCAATGTGCACTTAATAATCTTCCAATTTCTAAACAGCTAAATTCAAAAGCTTTGCCCTCCCCCCCCCCCCCCCCTCCCCTCAGCCATAAAAACCCGGGCACGCTGCTGGGTTTTCGCTTCGCTCCCTTGCCAGAGATGGTCAAAATGACGAATCATTCCCCCCCCCCCCCCCCCCCCCAATGGCGAAAAGAAATCGACGCCCTTGAGTGTACGTTGTTGTTTATAGAAAGGGGTTTTCGGCCGGGAGAGGGGTTACAGAGAGAAGGGGGGAGTGAAAACGTACGCTGCAGATCATTGCCAAGCTTATCCCACCCTGGCAAGGTGTAAGGTTCACATCGTGCAGTTCTGAAAAAAAGCAACAGTGGGACTTCATCTGGGCGCATGATGAAGAGAGATCGAGAGGGGGAGCGGGGTACAATTTGCGCTCTCAAAACAGACCATCCGGCAGCAGACCCAATCTACAATGTAGGTCTGAGGACTATAGCAGTATTGGGATTCCACTCGTATTATGCGTTGGGTGCGTACGCACCCCTTCGTAACGGCTTGTGTAAAAGTCCCGAGAGTGCGACCTGCGTTTAAAGGGATCTAGTTGGTTGAAACAGTGTGTATGTTTGTGATGTAATAGCAAGTCAACTAGATAATGTGTGAACATGTCACGCGGACGTTATATCGCCAAGTAATGAGCAAATTTGATGCTACGTAATATTTGTTAATTCAATGCCCTGACTTTGTAATGTTTGTATACAGTTCTAACTTTCTAACAATCCAAACACTTCAATCTGAAATATCTTTCTAACGAAAAGGAAATTCGAACAAAAATAACCTGCTGCTATTGGTGATACAAATGAAACAAAGTATAAATGAACCACTAGAGTGCAAAATATATGTTGTTGATTTGAAGAATGTTAATTGATCTCTTTACAACCATCCGATACGATATGATGTGATAATTCTCTACTTTCCACATGTTTAGACTGTCTTAGCAATCCTTGTGGAGGCGGCAGATGTGAAGAGACTATGACTGGGTTTCAATGTCACGATGATGAACGTTAGTATGTGTTTATATTAAGTTTAGTTAAATAAACTTGTTTTTAATGTATTCATATTATAATTGAGTAATAACCTATATACCGTCAATATGTAAACAGGTGCTAAGTCAAAAGTCTCACAAACTATCATAAAAATTTGTTTCCTTTCTTTGTTGTTGCGCCCTATATTAAAGATCGGCAACGGCAATGCTGAGACCTGCAATAATATGTATATACACACATTAACACATTTTGTTTTAATAATCCTCTCTGCTTGCTGGTAATGATACAAATGTTTACCCAGAGCCTGTTTTAGTATGTTTTATGCTAAATGGAATCCTCTAACTCCACAGAATGCACCAGATTGCACGATTCTGAACCCCAAAATTGAAAAATCTCCCTACCGTGGGAGGGAGGCACGCCCTCTCCGACACCCTCCCCCCGCTCGGTCGCTTCTCTCCCTCGCAGTAGTTCTCGAAAGTTTGTCAGTGTTTTTTTTATGAACAGTACTATTCATTTTGTATGAACAGTACTATTCATGTCTGTATTATGCAATACAAACAAAAACATATTCCTCAAATAATATGAATGTTACAATTGTTCAATTTATCAACATCTTTTAAATAGTTATACTGTAAAAGCATATTCAAAATACGTTCATAACCTTGACCTTGTAAATGGTTTACTCCCAGTCAATCATAAGCGAATCATTATTGCTAGTTTGAAATTGTTACATTCAAGCGTTACAAAAAAAATATTTGACCAAAACTGTACTTTCCCTTTAATGTATAGAGAAAATCCGATGTCTGTTGCATACATTCATTATTATTACGGATATCACTTTTAAATATGTTACATTCATTCATTAAGCATAAACCATCAGAAATTTAATAAAATGTGATTTATGTTTTACAGCTCTAAGCAGTATGAGTCCAACAGCTGCCTGTTCTTTGCTGCAGCAACATCCAACAACCACACACGGACCTATCACAAGCATGGACATTTCAACAGAGGGAGAAAACGATAAATCAGCATCTTCAGCAGGAAACAGCAGCAATCAACCAGAAACTGACCCCCTCACCACACGCCCGTCAACGGACCATCCCACCACAAACCCGACAACCGACCCCCTCATCACACGCCCGTCAACGGACCCTCCCACCACATACCCGACAACTGACCGTCCCACAACACACCCAAAAACTGACCCTACCAACCCCCCAACAACTGACCGTCCCACAACACACCCAAAAACTGACCCTACCAACCCCCCAACAACTGACCCTCCCACCACACGCCCTAAAACTGACCCAACCACCAAATACCCAACAACTGACCCTCCTACCACACACCCAACAACTGACCCTACCAATCAACCAACAACTCACCCTCCCACCACACGCCCAACAACTGACCCTCCTACCACAGCCCCAGCAACTGACCCAACTACCACATACCCATCAACTGACCCTCCTACCAAGGCCCAAACAACTGACCGTCCTACTACACACCCCGAAAATGACCCAACCACCACACGTCCAACAAATGACCCTCCTACCAATCGCCCAACAACTGACCCAACCACCACACCCCCAACAACTGACCCTTGCACGACAGGTGTCGTGTTCATCACGGACATAGGCGCACACACAATTTGGATGGCGAAGTTGTCAGATATGTCCTTCACTGTCTTTCTTAGCCTGAGCACAGGGGCGCTGCCTAGACGCATAACGTTCCACAACGGTAGACAGGAGGTATACTGGTCGGACAGGGGAGACGGAAGAGTATGGCGCGCCGATTTGGCCACTAAGACACCTGTACCCGTTACAAACACAAAACCAGGTATTTGGCGTTACCGCCGTCAGTTCGTTTTAATGATTTATAACAAATCACACCACACACATACTCGAAGTCTATATGAAGACCTGAGTTCCAAAAGGCGCTAAATCCACTTTCCATAAAAATTGAGTTCACGATATATATACATGTATAAGCTACGTAGCTATCTAGGAATTGACATTTTACGACAAATTACAGAAACATATCAGACCCCATGAGAGTATGATTGATATTCAATTATATTACCAAAACAACTAAGCATTGGTTGTATAATGCCCGGTGGTCCCCTGTAATAGCCTGAATAGATTCCCTGGTTTAAAAAAAGAAGCATAAATGGTATGGACTGGTTAAATATTAGCCTATCCGATAGGCATCGTGCTGTCTGGCAGGTTATACAACGGCACTGTAAAGTAACCGCGAAAGGCCGAGTTTGAGCGCGCAGCGCGAATGCCTATCGTCACTCGTGAACGTGAATAGTTTTATTTTCTTTTATTTATATTGATTCGTTCGTAGAAAATCTACGAAGCCCATATTCATATGCCACGGACCAGGTAGATCAGCTGTTTGTGAGTGTTAGTCTTCGTTTTAAAGCTGCATAGTAAAACCAAGCGCAACCTTGCACAATACACTGTTAGTGGCATAGAGTAGTGGTTGTTATAGGGTCTCCACGACGGACTAGCGTAGGCTGTATGCACTGAACACCCTGTGCGGACGCGTCCATTATTTATAGGGTACGTCATTACAAAATATTTTGTTTTCTTTTAAAATAAAGAGTTGAGATTTGATATGGATGCTAAAAGGTATTTCTATGCTTTAGTTTTTATTGTAATGTATCTCAAATGTTATCATTATGATAGTTATGATACTATTAATGTCAGATACTAAATAAACCCCTTAATACACGATGGAACACGCCACCGATTAGGCAGACGGAATCCACATCTAGCGATCTGATTGGTTGATGATTTCTCTCATGAATTAGTCATGCCTTATTCTCGTTGCTCATTAATAAACTACTGCGAATCGAGTGACTAAAGGCTATAATGGGAGCCAGTTTAATAGTATCTAGCTCTCTTACAGCTAGCTAGCTCGCGATCGCATAGGGAATATCCAAGCCATATAGAGCCTTGACTAAAGGCTAGTTAAATATAGGCGAGTGATTACATCAGCTGGTTGATAACTGCAACGTTTACAAACATAGCACCGAGGTAGACTTCTCTGGTATATTCTAATTTGGCTTATGATTGCACAAGGACGAAAATAGCGTGTTTTTTTTTCTAACGTGTTCCTAATCATTGGGATATGTACGATTGCATTGAAAGCGATCTGAGTTTTTAAATTATCTAATTTGTCCGGAAACCTTCTTTTTTTTAATATTACCTTCCATCTATTAGGATATTAATTTGGGGGTGATTGTTCCTTTTAATGGATCAATTTAACAGGGGTGTTTCCCATCCTGACTTCACAGATGACAGATACAGTATACCGAACCACGTCGCCGTGTCCGAGGAATTTGGGTTGCTCTTCTGTGCATACACTACTAGTGATGATCGTGGTTCAATTACATCTACAAGGCTTGATGACCCCGATTCGGAGGCTGACTTCGTAACCGGACTCGTGAAAGCTCGTGGATTGACTGTCGATGCCATCGGAGGGTCAGTATATGCATTCACATCCTCATTACTCTCATTGAGTATTTTTGGTGAATTGATCGAGACTATACTTCCACTATTCAATTAAAGGGACTTAGAAACATTTACAAATCCTCAAAATAAAATTGTAATTCTAGCGGTTCCTTTATACCTTGTTGTATTCGTATTAACAATAAAATCATGGGACAGCTTTCGGTTTTTCAAATTTCCCTTTCATTACAAAGATATGTATGATTGAAGTATTTAGATAAGAAAATCTCCGGGCGAGATTTTCATCCCTGTACAAAGTGAATGCAGTGAGTTGGTGAATATCACCCAATATCACTTTGCATTTTCGCTCATTACTTGGCCATACATTGTCCATTTGACCTGAAATTTTCACACAATACCCTGAGGACATATGAGATAACAACAGTATACATTGCATCAACCATTCATCAGTTTTTGCACATCTCAACAAAGTTACTAGATCCCTTTAAACAATTAAAGCGGGAAAAGTGATGTCAGATGTACGCTAAATAGTTAAAAAGAAACGGATCATCTCCATAAGCCTGTTCATCCAACATGTTCAATGCATTTAAACAATGTATATATTCAATAAGATTGGATTCGCGGGTGAAACTCCAATGTGACATGCCCCCCCCCCCCCCCCCCCCCCACAAAAATAAATAAATGAAGAAATTTACAAAAAATATACAAATACGACCTCCCGAAGATTATTAGTATGCAAGTTCATCCGTATTGGTAATCCATGAGAAGTAATATTTTAAACTTTTGTTCACAATTTAATACACCGAACAAATACAGTAACTGCCCCATAAACAACTGCTCATGAATTCGTAACCAATACTTATCTTACCACAATATTGGCACAGCTGTTATGTACCTTTTGTGTGAAAATCAGAGAAATCCACCACTTTATGGCTGAATGGTTTTTAAACAATGATGTTTGATATTCCATTCATTTGGATTTTTGAATTGCACATGGGGTAAAATGCATCAATAGCAATTGTAAAACACTGCATTTTGAAATTGTCCAATTGTCAATAAAATGCAATGTTAATATTACTTTTGCACTTTTTGAAATATTACAATTGTCTCTTTAATATGTGCTTACTCAACCAGCTTTCTTTTACACATTATTTTCTAACTACCATAAGGATATTTCGGCAGGACGAAATCTTGAAACGATTCTTAGTTATGAAATTATGAACGATTGTTTAGGCAGTTAGCATGGTTAGGGGGGTAGTTACTTTTTGTGTTCGGTTTATTTATCTCCGAATTTTTTTTACTGTCATCTAAAGCCTTCGTCGGCATTCTGATCTGACTTGACCTTTTCCGATTGATCATGTTAACATAACAAACCAGTATGTTATTATGTCATATGTACTTACATTCCAGGTACCTTTACTTCTCATGGTTGGATCATGTACAACGCACACCACTCCGCAACTCCTCCGATGTGGTAACCATCTACGGTTATTCTGTATCGAGCAATTCGGGAGGGTTTGGAGCACTCACAATCGATCCTTACTATCCATCAGGTATAGTTAAACATGGTCCGAATTATCATCAGTGGCGCAACGTAAGTCCAGGTTCATTTTCGTTTAAAAGGCGTGAAATATCGGCTACTGTTTAAACCATTTCGATTATGAGAGGAATTCGACTGGGTATGATTGTATCCATGCAGATTTACCTAGTAACACATGTACAAGGGGGTCTCTTGACATTCCAGTGTAGTGGTTAAACCGGTTACCTGTAATATGTGAATACTGTTTTATTACACCTTAATGAGTTCGACATCAACAGAGCACTATTATAACTAGTAGTCGGTTACAACGTTTCAATGACATGACAAGGGTTCCCTTGTCTGGATACCGATACTAAGATTGATCAGCAATGAAAATGGAGTTACAATCGTACTGGACATCGACATACCAGTGGCGGATCTACGGGAGGTTTAGGGGGTTCAACCCCCCCCCCCCCCCCCCCCCTTGGGCTGCCAAGTGAAAATGTGATGTGCATAGAAAAACGCCATCATGTGTCCAGACCCACACAGTATCCGCATCGTCATTGGGTCAACACCCCCCCCCCCCCCCCCCTTAGCAAAAAGCTAGATCCGCCCCTGCATAGCCCACATGCGTGAATTGGTTAAACCAGTAGCCAGTAATTTAGGTCATTTAAGCAAATTTAAACCTGGACTAAAGAGAGTAAACTGAACCATTCGGGCCTATAATCATGATAATGGTAACTGGGGGAAAGGAATATATCACCATGATAACTGAATGATCCTCTTCGATGGAGTATAAATGTTGTCGAGCATAGAGGGATTCTCATCAGTAGCATTACTTAAGTCCAAGCTTAAAAGACAGATAATACCAGTAACTAGTTAGACCATAATGCACGTGTGCGATTTGACTAGTCCTTTATCTTCGTTACCAATGCAACTCCCTCTGCAACATCATCCACACACAGTGTACCAATTTACAATCCAGTCACAATATAACCAGGCGCCATAAACATTGCGCTCTGGATCACCCAGGATCGACTTAATATTGCTGATAAAGGAGTTAAAAATAGTAGAATAACAGAAGTGTCTTATGGCCACCATAACTAAGATAAAGTAAGCAAAGCTTGCACACAAACTCGTCATCATCATCATTTCGTATCATCACCCAACCACCTATGGCGGGCAAATATGGGCGATACGTCGTTGGCCTCTGGCAGATCTTCTATTGTGCACATTCCAGGTACCAGATGCCAGGTAAGCAGGTGGTTCTTTGATGTATCCCCAGTTCAGCATGTTGGACTTGTATCTTCCTATGCCTGTCCAAATGCTATTCATGCTGGTCAATTCTGTGATGGATGTAGTAGGCATGCGCTTCTCTACTAGCATCTCCTCCAGTCGCTATTCCCTGAGTTTGAGCCTTCTTGAAGACACACTGCAGTCCAGTGGTTTAACAGATGAAATGAACCTTTTCCGTGACTGAAGGGGCTGAGGATGCAGTGGGTGGTCCCGTGTTTGTGCCACAGTCGTTCCTCCTGGCTAACAACAACTCTCCCTATTTGAGGGGGGATGACAGAGAGGAGATAGATAATTTAAATAATTATTTAAGCGCAGTAGAGTATATATTTATAGTAGCTGCGCTATATAAATGTTCATATTATTATTATTATTATTATTATTAGATGCTATCAGTTGTTGTCCGTTGCACGCATCTAGCTGTTATTAAGTGGAAGCTTGTTTTAAGCAAATGATCAATATTCTTTGCATGTGCTGAGCGATCCCATACCGGACAGGCATACTCTGCAGGATAATAGCAGAGAACCATAGCAGTAGCTGTGATTGTTGTCAGGTTTGTTCTCCACTGGGATGTGCTCAGTTTGCCAATAAGAGTATTCCTGGAGCGGACTTGTCCCTTGAGCTTGGTGACGTGAGCCATGTATGTCTAAGGTCATCCCTAAGTAGAGGGGTTGTCAAAGGGTTCCAGCCTGGTTCCAAGTGATCTTCAATTTCCGGTTTGCATGCATTTTTTTCATATAAAAGGCGCATACTTAATACATGTATATGGTTGGATTAACCTTAAGAAGATTCTCCTTGTAGCACGACGATAGGTTGGCTAGGGCCTCGCACAAGGTAGCTTCTGCCTTGGGTAAGTCTTCAATTAGGGCGGTGGAACACCGTTCGTCTACATATATGTAGCTCCTGGTCTCGGGGTGGATATGTTAAACAGAGTAGGTGCCAGATTTCTTCTTAGGGGGAGGCCATTCTTCTACCTGCGCATGTTGTAAGTCATATGCAGTAATTTGTGTAGAACCCGCGGCGATCTACACACATAGCTCGGGTTACTTATCACATATCCTTAGACATGACAATTGTTGAGACCTTTAATATAATCCAGACTTGAAGGATACGAACAAAAGGAAGGAAGCGCACAATGCTTCTTGATTCAGTGACTCAAGGGCCATATGGACATTTTAAAGAAAGATCACTCAGGAGAAAAATTCGATCATGATGAGTTCAGACATTCTTTTGGAAAGAGTTGGTAACAATAAAATTAAGATGTTAAAGCCATGAGAAAGGCTTAATCACAAGCTTGCATTTGATTCTTTCCTCTAAAACATCGGAAAATATCATATTGGCAAAGATATTGTTTCAAATTGACAAACTTCATTTTTTTTACAATCATGTTGTGAACTTAAAATTACCATTTCTCCAAGACATGAATTACCGACAAGTGCAGGGTTTTGCTATAGAATTAACATAGTATAACTGTTATTTCAAGACATGTTTC
>JBAMJV010009223.1:0-38339 GCA_037951105.1 Echinarachnius parma
CAGTGATATTTTAAACACCAATTTCAAAAATTTCAAAAAAAATGGGAGGGGGTGAACCCCCTCCCACACCCTCCCGCAAATAAATGTAGACAAGCATACGGCGTGAGAGTATTTGAGTCTGGTGTGTGTGTACACGTAGGTTTGATTGTGTGTGTATACTTTATCATGAGGGAAATGATTTCTTTAATTCAGTATTATCAAATTTCCTTCCAAGGTATGCACCAAATTGCATTATTTCAAGTACAAATTTGCAAAAGCTCCCTACCATGGGAGGGGGGACACCCCCCTCCCACACCCTCCCCCCCCCCCCTCGGGCGCTACGCGCCCTCGGGCTTGGTCGCTCCGCTCCCTCGCAGCTGTGCCCCCCCCAATCACTTGACCCTCGCTACGCCACTGCAGGAGAATACATATATCATCACCAATGTGCGCCTTTGATCGCCTTTTATATATTCACCCCGTTATAGGGAAATGCACATTATGTGTTGCTAAATTGATAAACATGTTTGGTATCTAGTTACTGGCCATGTGATACTGATGAACTGAGTCATTATACGGCCCTTCATAATATTGAAACTGTCTTTACTGATAGAAACTTTCAAATTCTTAATTGCAATTACCTTATTCATATTTTTAAAATTATTTATTATTATTGATTTGTTTACAGAGATTGTTGCCATGAGTTACTAGGTCACGTGCCACTGTTAGCAGACAAGAACTTCTCGCAGTTCTCGCAAGTAAGTGTAATTAAAACACACACACAGAAAACAAACACACACACACACACAGAAAACAAACGTACACACACGCACACATACACACACATACGCTCATTCACTCGCACACACGCATATACACATATACAGACATACATACATACCATACATACATGCATACATACATACATACATACACACATACACACATACATACACACACACATACATACATACATACACGCATACATTTTTTTTTTTTTTTTTTTTAACAATGTTTTATTTTCTCTCTTTTGCAAAATTACAAGCAATTTTACAACTTTTATCGTGAAATACATACAATTGAAAAAGAAAGAGTTTTCGTTAAAAAAAAAAAAAAAGACAATAAAAAAAGGAAATAACAAAAAGAAAAACCCGACCCCATTTCCATTTTTTCCTTCAAAGCAATTCGTGTACAGTACAAATTTTCAGACACATTTACAAAGCAATTCGTGTACAATACAAATTTTTAGACATTAAATCTACAATGAACTAAATCATTTCCATCAATGTCTAAAACGAGCATGTGTGCGTACATTGTATTATAAAACAATAAACTCATTAATTGTACAAATACATTTTTTTTAAATTATACATTCAAAAGAAAGAAAAAAAGACGAAATGGAGATTTAATCTAGTTGCCCTACACACTATCCCCCCAAACCACCCCATGCCCCCCCCCCCCCCACACACACACACAGACACACAAACACACACACACACACACACGCGCGCACGCACATACACATCCGGTCCATCAGCCCACGCTATTATCCATCCTCAAGTCCTCGACAGGTCGCCACCGACGAGAAATGCCACCTCTGCTTCAATAAGAAATTATAAGGGGAGGGGACACAATTCCAATACAAAAATAAAATAATACACCATTAATTTCCCAAATTTACTTGTTCCCACTTTTGCAAGTGTATTCCTAGCTTTCCCTTTTGAACTGCCAATTTCCTTTCCTCTTTTTCATATTCCAATATTTTCTTCAAAATTATTTGTATGGATGGAAGTTTACCCTGTGTCCTAGATATAAAAATTATATACTTAATTAAAAATATAATAGTGTTCACACATTTTATTTCATATGACCTTCCTGGTAACCCAACAAATATTTCATTCCAGTTTCTATTTCTTAATTCATTTAAATGTAAGCTCTCGCCTACCTCCTGCCACAGTTGTTGGACTTTAATACAATCAAAAAACAAATGTGAATATGTTTCAACCTCGTGTAAACAAAATGAACAGCGATCATCTTGTACAAATCCAAACTTATAAAGGTGTTCCTTAGTATAGACTGCTCCATGTAACATCTTAAATTGAAACTCTCTCTGTTTATTACAAAGAGTTGCACTTCTTAATCTTAAAAAAATATTCTTTAACTCTTCACAATTATAATCAAAATTATTATGACCGTCTCTGATTTGCAACCTAATCTCATTCCTAAACTTTTGAATAAAATATGAATAAATTACTTTCGATTTCATTTCAGACATATTTATTTTATTTCCTAAAACTTTTATTTCAATATTATAATTCTGAATATCAACTTTCATAAAATTATTCAAATTTATCCCATCTTTCATTTCATTTAATAATGTCCTATATAAATCATAAATTTTCATAAATCCTCTGCTTTTTAAGCCCAGACTCCAGAAGTGGGTAAGAGGTTTCATATTTGTCCCGTCCAATATATCAAATACTTGAATCACGCCTTTTTGAAATAATTCATTATCAAACACCATCTTATTCCTTAGACATATGCGTCTATTATTAAACAAAATAGGATTTAACTTGTCATTTTCAAAATTTCTACAGTCACCCATATCTTGCCATGCTTCCAAAATTTCTACGTAAAAAGGAGGCAGATCCTTCAACTCCATCTTAGCAATATCATAATCGCATAAAAATATAAATCGTCCGCCTACTAAATTACAACAATAATCAAAGTATAATTTCCACCCAGAATTATGTTCCCCATAAAGCAGACGTTTCAACCACAATACCCGTTCTGTTTTTATAAATATTTTAAAGTTACTCATACTAAGGCCACCAAATTCATAATTTTGATATAATATCTTTCGTTTAATCCTGTCTTTCCCACCCCAAACAAACTCGAAAGAAATTTTTTCAACTTCCTCACAAACCCACCTTGGGACCGATATCAAAGACGATACAAAATTCAATTTAGAAAGTGCATATGTTTTCAATAATTGTATCTTCCCCATTATCGTTAGGTCCCTTTGCTTCCACCACCCCAATAATTTTTAAATTTTACTTAATATCTCCTTATAATTTAAATTATCTTTCTTTTTTATATTGCGAGTAAAATATACACCTAAAATTTTTACTTCATTTACTAAATTTCCAAAGGTAGGTATCCCTGGCATTTCAAATTCATTGCCCATCCACATAAAATTCGTTTTCTCTTTATTTACCCTAAGTCCACTAATTTTCTCGAAAGCCTCAAAAATACTTCTCAACCTTTCAACAGAACTTGTATCTTTGGCAAGAATTGTTATATCATCAGCGTACAACACCTGTTTTACTTCATAATTACCAAACTTAATACCCTTCACATTAACATCTTTCCTAGTTGTGAGAGCCAATATCTCTATAGCTATTAAAAATAAATATGGAGATAAAGGATCCCCCTGCCTTACTTACCCCACGTTTAATACCAAAATATCCAGTTGAATGGCCACCATTCATAACACAGCTACTGATATCATTGTATAGAATCTGGACCCATGTACAAAAAGAGTGCCCAAATCCAAATAATTTCAGTGCTTCAAATAAAAATTTATGAGAAACTGAATCGAATGCCTTCTCAAAATCAACTGCAACTAAAAATCCAGTTGGCTGAGTTAATGAATGAAAAAGCATATCATCTATTAAACGCACAGCTTCCCCAATATTTCTGCCCTTAATATATCCCACCTGATCAAAGTGTATTATTTCCCCTAATACTTCCTTTATTCTTTTAGCTAACACTTTAGACAAAATTTTGTAGTCTACATTTAAAAGAGTTATTGGTCGATAATTTTTCACATATAAAACATCTTTACCTTCTTTTTCAATTAAAGTAATCACTCCTTGTTTCTGAGAATTTGATAATTCCCTCTTATCGTAAGCGACATTTAATGCGTTTATCAACATGTCCCCCAACACTGGCCAAAACGTGCAATAAAATTCTACGGAGAAACCATCATTCCCTGGCGTTTTATTCAATTTCATCTCTTTTAATATTTCATAACATTCTTCCTTAGTCACCTTGCCTTCACAAAAATCCCGACTCTCCTTACTTAATTTGGGTATGTCACTAAAAAAATTAAATTCGTTTTCCTTACCGAAATTAACGTCTTGAAAAGCATACAATTTTTCATAAAATTGCCTAATTGCCTGCAATATATCATTTCTATTTCGTATTAAGATTTTATCTTCATTATAAATCTCTTTAATCATACTTTTCCTTTTATTAAATTTTAACAATTGTTCAAAGTAATGTACATTTGTTTCTCCATCTTCAAACCAAGCTGCACGTGAACGTACCCTAACCCCCTGATTAGAATAATCATATAAACTATTCAACTGTATTCGTTTCATTTCAATTTCATCACTAATTGCCTTTAATGGTGTATTTAACAAATTATTTTCTAATTCCCTAATTTCCATTTCTAATTCATCTACTTGATTTTTTCGAATTTTCGCCTTTTCCTTAGAATAACCTATTATATATTCCCTCATTTTCATTTTAATAAACTCCCACAACATTATCTTATCTACAATTTGAGCACTCCACGTATTCTGCAGCTCAACAATTTTCATATTCATCTTATTCACAAATTCTTTATCTACACATAAACTATTATTAAATTTCCAATATGATCTCCCGAAGGAAAAATTATCTATCAAACTTCTTAATTGTAATCTTACACCAGAATGATCCGGTGTAATTGATAACAAAATATCACATTCCTTTACCAATTGTTCATATTGGGAAGAAATAAACCAATAATCTAGTCTACTTTGTACTACCGGGTTTTTTTGTCGATACGTAAACTGTTTTTCCTTTAAATGTCTTTTTCTAAATATATCGACTAAATCGTGTCTATTTAAAAAATCTATTAAACTATCACGAAATCTAGTTTTCAAACTAGTTTTGGGGCCCATATAATCCAACTCTATATTCATAATAGTATTAAAATCTCCTCCTATCATAAACAAATCGTCTTTAATCTCCAAATTAAAAATAATTCTATCTAGCTTTCCTAAAAATTCAACTTGCAATTTTTCTTTATCCCGTGTGGGAAAATATACATTACCTAATGTCAACTTAATACCCTGTAATTCTCCTTTACAAAAAATATAACGACCCTCGTCATCTTTAACCATGTGCTCTAATTTAAAATCTAATTCTGGGGTAAACAAAACTAACACCCCCCTACTGTGATTTGTACCATGACTAAAGAATATTGGCCCTCCCCAATCTAACTTCCAACTATCTTCAATATCTAAAGTACTATATGTTTCCTGCAAAAATATAATATTACTTCTCTTTCTTCTACACCAATCAAAAATATTTCTCCTTTTAACTTTATCTCCTAGTCCTCGTACATTTAATGAAAGAAGAGTTAAATTTCTATCCATATTAATTTACTCTACTGAGGCCATCCCCAAAGAAAAACACAGGTGATCTATAGAAACAGAGACAGCATCATCTACAGGCATGTATCTACCATGGACATAAGGACAAACAAAACGCGAGCTGAGACCGGAACACACATCCACACACAAATACCCCACTACAAAGTAACCCAAACAATGACCAACCCGAGTAAAAAGCATTTAGGATATAAATATCCAAGCTCCCAAATCTGCCCCGCCTTTCCCCATTATCTTTTTCCTTAAAACTCACATATTAATACCAAGGAGAAAGGGAGAGAGGTAGCGAAAAGGAAAGAGAAGGAGAAAAGGCAAAAACATTCCCAACAACAGATAAAAAGGAGTATATAAAAGTATTCTATTTTCAATGTCCCTTGTCCTTAAGTATATGTCCGTCCCAGTTCACCGCCCTTTCAATGTAATCGCCACTGTACAAGGTTGACTAATCACTTCTCTTTATTCCCCAATCTGTTTGACAGTTTACACATTCCTAACATCCATGAACAAAATCAAGTAGCCTATTCATTAAATAAAGACCAACTCCTAATCTTATCAAGTCTCAGTCTCCCCATTCATAGTATACAAGTGTACAGTATAACAAATTCGAAACCAAAAGAAACAAAACATAAAAGGGCAGAAGAGTAGTCTAAAGCAGCTCTCACACTCTGGCGAGCAGCATACGAGTTGCCACGACACGAATGTCTTTTGTTCAACTTAAAAATAAATAAAATAATAACACCTGCATAAAAGGACATCCTCCCATGCATGACACACAACAGCCCCCGAACAAAAGATGAGTACATGTCAGGTCGCGGAAAGAGCCACGCTTTTTTTTTGGACATGTCCAAAACTGACGCCGAGCTGCACCGAGCTTGACTTTTGTTCAGTGAGCTATAATCTGTGTACTCATGGAAGAATATATATTAACGCATGTGAGGTAATCCTTCTATTCAGGTACTCCCTAAACAAAAACAATAAATCCAGCACTTTTGGTCGACTATTGTGTATAGGTCGTGGAAAACTCGCATGCAACTCACCAAAATGTGAGAGTACCTTCACGCCAACTGAGGTAAATTGAAAGGAAAAAAAAAAAAAAAGTAAAAAAGAAATAATTCAACAATTGTTGACAATGATCCCTAATGAATTGAAACCAATACAGTGTCACGATTACCTATTTTCCCCTCTTTTTCAACCTAATCTGTCTCGAAAGTTAACACATTCCTACATCTGACCAAGAGTTTCAGTCTTCACATTCATAGTACATGTATACAAGTACAGCATATCAACAAATATGGAAAAAAAAAAAAAAAAAAAAAAAGAAAAACAAACAAAAAACAGATAAGGGCAGATGAGCACTCACACGCCCAATGAGGCAAAGTGAAAAAGGAAAAAAAATACAAGTGAATACTTCAAAAGTTGTTTACAATGATTACATAATAAAGTCTGATCAAGAGTCTCAGTCTCCATATTCATAGTATACAAGTATACAGCCTAATAAATGCGAAACCAAAAGGAAACATAAAAGGGCAGAGGAGAAGTCACACGCTAAATGAGGTAAACTGAAAGAAAAAAAAGTAAAAAAAAGAAATAATTCAACACTTGTTGACAATGATCCCCAATGAATTGAAACCAATACAGTGTCACAATTACCTTTCTGCCTTTTATGAGACTACCAAAAGTTCCCTCTTTTTCCACCTAATCCGTCTCGAAAGTAAAACACATTCCTATTTACATCTGACCAAGAGTCTCAGTATTCACATTCCTAGTATACAAGTACAGCATATCAACAAATACGAAGAAAACAAAAAACAAAAATAGGCAGATGAGCAATCACACGCCCAATGAGGCAAAGTGAAAAGGAAAAAAAAAATACAAGTCAATACTTTACAGTGATTACATAATAAATTGAAACCTATACAGTGTCACGTTACATTTCTGTCTTTTCTGAGAAAAAAAAAAATACAGCATATATAAACATCTTTGCCTATAAAGAAAAGTTATCAACTCTACATACATTCATACACACACCTACACATACACGCGCACGCAGACACACACATACACGAACAAACACACACACACAAAAACATAACAAAACAAGCATAAACATACATGGATGTGATAATAAAATCCCCTATACGCCCTTTCTCACCCAAGGATATTATAAATGAATTTAAAGACATACAAGACACGCACAACAACAACAACGTTTCATGGAATTTGTGAACTAGGTAGATAACACAGCAACACCCGTCTCCAAACAGATGGGCCGGTGGCAAAGTCCGCAAAATACAAATACACTCAAATATAAAATTCTTGAAAAGGAAACACACAATATACAAAGACATGCACAAGTATATGTATCATTTATATATATTTTAGATGTATGCGATAAGATAAAGAGAAGACACTCGAGTTTGTGTTCAAGGATTAAATGTTAGTTTATTTACACAATCGGCAGCGATATGAAGGTCAATATAGCATGTCTAAATAGTTATGATCCGTCTTGATTTCAATTTAAAAGAGTTTTGTTACAACATAACATATTATTAGAAACGCACAATTATCACAGAATACAATATTTCGGAACATTACTTTGAATGAATAGTTGTATGCTTTATAAAGCAAACCTACGCAGGACATTCTGTAAAAATGGGGAAAGTGCATTTATGATAATATTCCTATTTTGATTCTTTACCCTACCAGTTTAAAACTAAGATTTTGGGCGTGATGTATTTTATTTACAGATTTATTAAGTAGCGAACTTCGAACTTGCTCATCAGTGATAACACAGCAAGCAATTTTTCTGAACTGTGAAATATTTACAACCAATGACTACGTTCTGGATACTGGATAAAGCAAACATACACAGCACATTGTATTTATAAATTTGTTTATGAAACTAACCATAATGGCATGTTATATTATTTATTTGCGTATCATTTAACATAATTCATAAGTATAAATTAATATTCATGCACATGTTCATTTAAATTAGTTATTATGTAATTTAAAAAAACATACACTTAAATGCAGTATTAATACGTGCGGTTTACGGGTACACCATGTGAGATGGGTGGATTGGTAAGTCCTGAAAAGGACTATGGTAGTCCTAGAAAGGACTGTTGGTGTAGTTCTGAAAAGAACTGTGGTATTCTTCCTAGGAGAGTTCTAAAAAGAACTGTTTGTAGTCCTAGAAAGGACTCTTGGTAGTCCTATAAAGGACTGTTGGGATAGTCCTGAAAAAGACTGTTGGTATTCTTTCTTGGAGAGTCCTAAAAAGGACAATTGGTAGTCCTAGAAAGGACTGTTGTTAGTCCTAGAAAGGACTGTTAGGGATAGTCCTGAAAAGGACTGTTGGTATTCTTTCTAGGAGAGTCCTAAAAAGGACAATTGGTAGTCCTAGAAAGGACTGTTGATAGTCCTAGAAAGGACTGTGGTATTGCGAGGAGAGGGTGGATGGTAGGAGGGACTCGACGTTTCGAATAGGTTGACTATCCGATAGTCAACCTATTCGAAACGTCGAGTCCCTCCTACCATCCACCCTCTCCTCGCAATACCACAGTCCTTTCTAGGACTATCAACAGTCCTTTCTAGGACTACCAATTGTCCTTTTTAGGACTCTCCTAGAAAGAATACCAACAGTCCTTTTCAGGACTATCCCTAACAGTCCTTTCTAGGACTAACAACAGTCCTTTCTAGGACTACCAATTGTCCTTTTTAGGACTCTCCAAGAAAGAATACCAACAGTCTTTTTCAGGACTATCCCAACAGTCCTTTATAGGACTACCAAGAGTCCTTTCTAGGACTACAAACAGTTCTTTTTAGAACTCTCCTAGGAAGAATACCACAGTTCTTTTCAGAACTACACCAACAGTCCTTTCTAGGACTACCATAGTCCTTTTCAGGACTTACCAATCCACCCATCTCACATGGTGTACCCGTAAACCGCACGTATTATATACACCACCATGGAAACCGATACTTACAAGCAACATTTAAATGCAGTATTATCTTCATATTAAATAGAAATGGAACCGTTCATAACTTGAAAATGTTAAGTGACAAAATACATAACATTTCATTGTTCTGCAATCATTGTCTACCGTAATGTGTGACCAATCGACAAAATCGACAAAATTATTATCATAATTTGTTGATTTGCAAATCAATATTAGTTTTCTTTTAAATGCAGATTGTACTTCGTTTCGATTGAATAAATCAGCAATGCAATTTGAATGTCGAAAATCGACCAGTAAAATGAACCCACAATGTACTTAACTTATGATATCAGCTTACTATCAACCAAACAAGTTAACTGATTTTGGGGTATTTCCTTTTTAAATTGTACTGAATGCTTTCCAATTTGAAAATTATTTGCACTATTTGATGAGGAGCTTTGCTTAGCGTATATACAGTGGGAGTTTAGTAAATGCGCATTATACAAAATTAATCTTATACATTTGAAAACTTGTCAATATAATATACATGAAAATATGATGGCCGATTAATCATACTGCATGTATACGTTAGTGTAAATAAAATATAATACATGCAAATTGCATTTCGTTTGACAATCGATCGAGATGTCCTGCGTTAGTAACATTTCTAATTACATCCATATAAATCAGCCAAAGATAGTCTTGTAAACAATATAGATAAACAGCACCAGTATGTTATACAAAATCATTATGAGCTTAATTTCATACAGGAGTTTACTGAACTTCAATGAAACACGTTGTAAATCATAATTCAATGCGTACCAAGAACAATTAGAACCATAACACAAGGCAATTAACATCACGCAATGCTGTCAGAAGTACATTTTAAGGAGCAAAACCCATTATTGACCGGTGTAATCAATACATGTTTACTTAGCACTAGGCTAGGCGGAGGGCAAAAGTCGACAAAAGTGACTTTAGGTTGCCAGATCTCCACAACAAGTTTAAACCAATTTGATTGGCAAGTATGTTTACAGTATTTGCAAGTCAATGCGTACGAAGAACAAGAACCGTAGAACAATTAGGCAATAAACATCACGCGATGCTGTCACAAGTACATAGATCTGAGCACACCCCCAATTTACCGGAGTATATAATCACTATATTGTTTACTTAGTACTATTTGTGTACATAATATATTGATAATATGGCATAATTCATATCAGTCTCGGTTTATTCGCTCCTTTGTGTCTGAATGTGCATCAGGGAGGCACAGAGAAGAATTTGTTTAATGAAGTTGGAAAATGCTGGGTATCAATATTTCTTTCAATGCATCCACTACACAGCATCTTTATCTGAAATAATTCATTTCATGAATTATAATAATGAAGCATAGGATCACCAATGTACACATTATAGTCCAGTGTGCAATACATATTAGTCTGATTTTACCCAATTCCAATAAGCGTGTTTGTTCGATTTTCACATATTTTGCTAACTTTTCCTAAAACCTTATTCAGTTATGGGAAACATGTTGGTACAAAAGATGGGTGCTATTTTCAGTTGCCATGGTAACTATAAACAGAAGAACATATTTTTAATGTGTTTATTTGAAATAAATATGAAATTTGGGTTTTCATGACGTCTACAAACATTTTGATTAAGACTCAAATGGTAAAAAATGAAAATATTCCATACACACATTATAATGTACTGCAATGTGTTTGCTAACTCATATTGTTATAATAAGATAATGACTTTGCTGTCATAATGAGCCCCTAAAACCCATCAAATACCACACAGATGTCATGGTCTTTGTTCTAGAATATAACATCTTGCATAATTATGCTAAAATACATTTGGGAAAACAGCTCTGATGATGGTGCTGGTGGTGATGATGATGATGGTGGTGGTGGTGGTATATGATGGTGATGATGATGATAATGATGATGGTGGTGGTGGTGGTGGTGGTGGTGGTGATGATGATGATGGCGGTGGGGGTGGTGATTATGGTGATGATGATGATGATGATGATGATGATGATGATTGATGGTGATGATGGTGATGGCGGTGGTGATGATGGTGATGATGGTGAGGAGGATGAAGATACAAACCAATGAAACATCAACAACTAATGACAGGAGCTGGTACATGTCAGTTAGAACAGCTTACCACCTGCTTAATATGAGGTTAAACATATCTACTAAAAATGAGGTAAATGTACTTGCTATATTACATGAATTAACTTTGTTGACATGTGCACAAAAATGGTCAGTGGTTGCATGGTTATTATTTTGTGTAATGTGATCTGTGTAAATTTGTACAATAAATCACATATAGCAAAATGAGCAAAATACAATATAATTGCACTGACTTTTTACCGTTCTAACTTTCCAGTGTATAACTAATATAACTAAATAACTTACCAGTTCAAATTTTAATATCTTTTCCACAAAATGGAAATTAGAAACAACAACAACTCTGTTGTACTTCTTATATACAAATACAAGGAGGGAGACATTTGTTAGTATGTAGATCCCTTTTAATGAGACTTAATTTATTGAGTATTAATTCTTGTAGTAAAAATACCTGAGGGGAAAAGATAAATGTTCTTAATTATGTTTACATGAATATGAAAATTAAACCCCTCCACCCTCCCCCACCCCCAATCCCGGCTCTCGAAAATGTAAACAAACAAGTCGCATTCAATTACACGTGTGGCTCCGTCAATTCTCACGATTCGATGGAATATTGATGGAACCCGGAAGTCTAGATCGGTAATTTCGCGCATGCGCAGATTGTAACTACGAACTGGCTTATTGGGATAAAGTCTGTCATTATCATCCGTCACCATGCAGCTTGTTTTGATTGCACGCATTGTTCATCTGCGATCTCCGCGGTATTTTGCGTGTTCCACAGCTCCTGTATAACTTAGGTAAATACGCCATCCGAAAATAGTAACAACTACTATAATAAAACACACAAAAAAAACTAATGGAATTGCCAACGTTTTAAGTAAGTTTTTCAGATTCGTTTCAGGCGGCACATAATTAAGTTGTGTCTTGAGAACTGAAACTCCAGTCAGATCAGTCGCGTCAGTATCAGGTGCTGTGGCCGGTTTCCTAAACGTCGTGTTATTGAATTCTTTTTGAGTTTCTCGAAACAACGTAAGGTTGCCGGTACTACCAATTTCATAATATTCGCATCTTTCTCGATACGAAGAATGCATACAGCAACAATAACTACTGTCAACATCTACCATGACTATATAATCGTACGAATTGTTCCCATGAAATACATGCCCTGTGATATACTCTCCACTTGAAGGGTATAGAAAAAAGCAATAAAACATTGCACCCTCTTCCCCAACGGCGGAAAACCTCACATACCGCCAAGTTTTCACCTGAGGGGCAGTGTAGGCAAGAGTAGAGAAATTGCTTTGTCCTTGGAAAGTATCTTCATGATTTTTGTGTGCAAAATTATCTCCACGACTTGATAGGACACGAAGAAAGGCTTCTCTTACAAGAAGTGCTTGTACACTACCCTTTTCTGCAATGGTTAGTAAGTACGTTGCAGTGTCAGATGTCAAGATACGGCTGATTAAAAAGTTCACAGATAAAACATCCTTCCTTATTTCGAATGACACTGACATCCGTTCACGATGTTCTGGTGATTTAAGCATGTCCATAAAAAATGTTCCATCTGCTTCACCTACGCCAAATTGTATGTAGAATGGGCGAGCTTTGTGAGCATACTGTAGTGACCATACATACTCCTCAAGCGATTTGTCCAGAGCCTGCGAAAAGGTGATTGCTGCATCCTCACCTTCCGTGAAGTAATGGGTTGGAGGTACACAGAGGGCACGAGTGCACAACGCAAACGCGATGGCCATCAAGAATCCCCAAGTGATGGCCAGCATGGTGGAACCTGCAATATGGACATACATGATTGTTTACATGATTAATGACAAAATAACAAATACAGTCAAACCTGTCTATAGTGTCCACCTGTATATAGCAGCCAACCTGCGTATATAGTGGCCACTTAACATGATCCCCTGCAGAGAAAAACAATGGAATTAACCTGTCTATAATAGAGGTCACCTGTCTACAGTGGCCACTTTTCTTACTTCCCTTCGGTGGTCACTATATACACAGGTTTGACTGTACATTACTTTTGACAAAATAAAGCGAATAATTGATCATGTTATTTAAATGAGGGTGACTAGATACACATTGCTATACATTATTGGCATGTTGTAGTATTAAGCGTCATTGTAAAATGAATAAACATTATTGGGGAAAAGGTTGATTGGAGCGGAACTCGAACCAGAGACCTCTGAATTGCTGGTCGATGCTCTAACAACGACTGAGCTATCAAAGCTATTTCCTGCTTTCTAGATGTCGACTTCTACACGCCTTCTGGTCTTCTGACCAGAAGGTGTGTATAATAGGCGCTCTTTGTTATAGACCAATACATCAATCTTATAAATGGAGTGTCAAATGTAATATTTGAACATGATATGAAGAAAATCTTAGGCCTAAATATAGTTGGAACTTACCAATTTTTCAGTATCAAAAAGAATAAAGTTTATGGTTGTATAGATGCAATGGCGGCTGCTGTCAGCTCTCCTGAATGAAATGTAAACTGTCCGTATGAGGACAACGCGCTTGATTTAACTGCCGAATGGTTCTTACTTTCCCGCTAATTTCCTAGTAAGTGATTAACTGGGAAAACCAGTTGGCCCTAATTTTGTGTAGCTGATAGGGTAAAGGGACACGTTTTATTGTTTAAACAAGATAAAGAAAGTACTTACGAATGTTTAGAGTGTATTTGTTTTCAAAACTATTATTCATTGTATTTGTTAAGAAAATTGTATTGATATTATGACAAGAAAGACAAACTTAAAGGTTCAAAGTCTAAAGATAACTGTTTGTTTAATGCCGCTATTCCGCAATTCAATTAGTTTGAGCGTCCATATCTCTTTTAATATCTTATTATCCTCATACGCCAGTCAATGGTTCACAGCAGCTTAACCTTTCAATGCCCTCAGATACTTGATGTATTCTGCAGATGGTACTGAAGTACACGTTTCTTGAATGATTGAATGATTTTGTATCACTAAAAGGCCCGTGTATTCCCCTTTACATTCATTCATTAATCCATTTATGCATTCATGTTATTATTCATTTGGTCATTCATTCATTTAATCACACTTTCATTTATTCAGTTTTGTATTATAATATTGTTTCCAAAGTAATAAAAGTAATTTTCAGCAACATTGACCGCAATATATTTTGTTGTTTGCAATATAGTTATAATCAATCTATTCATGTCAATATTCATGTTAATCAGTAATACAATTTGCATTATACATTTGACATTAATCATATTAATACCCACATCGTTGTTACTTAATTACAGTGTTTTAATATATCTACAGATTTGGTTAAACTTGTTATTTATGTTCGTATTCATTTCTCTAATTTTACACGCAGCGTGAACAAGATACCTCAGCTAGAAGATGTTTCGCGGTTTTTAAAAGGTAATTATGAATCTTAACATTATCATATATGTTTCCAGAAAATGCTACATAAAAAATAACACTTAAAGTACGTGCTCCATTAACTTCATAATATTTTTTCCAAAAGTAATATTTGAGACTTCAATAATATCATTATAATCGTAAGATTCATTTGAATGACGTGTGATAGTTACTTAGAAAAGGAAGACACTGACAAAAGGTAACAATTTATATCAGACTTCATAACCCATTGTCCATTGACTTTTACTGCAATCGATACGCGTTCCGGAACGCTTTTGAATTAAATCATAAATATCACCAACATAAGGGAGACATTTGAAAAAAACAAAACCCCGTATTATTCTTATGCTAACCATTTGCCAAACAATAATGTATATATAGGGAAATGTGAAAGCTCCACGTGATTTCGGTAGAATTTGACAAATTAAATAAACAACTTTAAAATATGCCACATAGAAATATTTGTTGTTCAATACCGTCTACTATCATTGATCAGTAGGGATCAGTGACGTATCTACCCGGGGCCCGGGGCGCTGCCCGGGGCCCAGGCCGGTGGGTAGCACTGTGGTGGGTACTCACTCCGGAAAAAAAATGACAACAACAATACAAACAATGAATGATGCCTTTTCTTATATAGATTTATCTAATTTAGATGAAGACTTACTTCTTTTCATGCTTTTTTTGAAAATATATTCTTGAAAAATATTTGATAGCATAGTCATTCTCAATTAACTTTGACAGAACGGACCGGATTCCAGATTAGGCCGGTAGCCGGATATCTTTCGTCGCGAGACTTCCTAGCCGGCTTGGCGTTCCGGTTATTTCACTGCACGCAGTACGTCCGCCACTCATCGGATCAGTTCTACACACCCGAACCGTAAGTGTTCGGATCGTTAGATCTCTATACTATACAATCATGATGACATTACTGGCTAAAAAGCTCGGATCACCGGACGTATAGACGCATCTTTTCCTTCGGAGGTTGATGATGTAACTATAGTACGGGTCACGAGAAATCAATTATACAAGCCTGTTTTTTCCTGTTTACAAAATAAATCACCAAGTCTTATTGATACTCATTTTGACAATATTTAGATTTCTTGTTTAAAATTAGCTCGCTTGGTACTGTGGAGTGGCTCATATGACTTCCTGCCTCCCTCAAACTTAATTAAAGTGTCTGTTTGCAATTAGAGGAATGATAATTATGGAAGTATTAACCCAGGCGTCAACCGTATTTATTCTAATGTTTTTGTTCTTCTCTAAATTAACATTGACGTATCATTCCCTTTGAAAGTTGAAGATCCTGTTAATAAATACACGATGCAGTCTGTATTGCGATTCGTCTTTATTTAGATTTTCCTGTTTAAAATAAGGCCGATTAAATACAGGTGTGACTCATACGACTTCAGTTCTTCATTTATTAGGTCAATCATTGATTGCAAGTTTATTATTTTGTTTTGCTCCACACAAAATAAGTTGAGTAATATGGGTCCCAAGAAGAAAGAGTCATGCTATTTTCTGTGTACAACTAAATGATTTAGTTTCATTGATTTTTTTCTTCTTTCCATTAGCCTATAATTATTTAGATTTTCCTACTTATAACGAGTCCGGTAAATACAGGTGTAGCCCGTTTTACTTCCCGTCATTCTCTTACAACATAAAAAGGTCTTCCTTTGATTAAATGAAGGAAAATAATTGAATAATCCTATATCGTATTCCTTGTCATGTTTTTTGTTGAAAAAATAGACGCACCGTTTCCTTCATCGCGAGAATACAATTCGATACAATCTTGCAAGTTTCTGTTTGCAAATATATGTGCATTCAGTATTATAATAATTTAGACCATATTATAGTTCTCTTATGATGGAAGGTCGCGGGTTCGATCCCCAACCAGGCCCATGTGTCCCAATTGAACAAGAAACCTCGTCATTTTGGTGCCCTCTCAATATAAATTGGGACCCGGAAGAATTAGATCATAATTATATACAGTCAAGCAATTGTATTCGTATAGAGTTGAGTGCGCCATATGGCTGCCATAATGCATTGCTCCCGAGGGAGCAGAAAGCGCACCTCAAGTACCACGGGTTGATTACGAGTGTGTGTCCAGTAACCGGGGTAGAATGTCAAGAGCCAAGAGATGATTTTCAATCACATTAGGCGCTATATGAATATAAACATTACAATGATAATTTATCATAATGGATCGCGCATGCAGATTTAAACTGAGGTTAAAATTGTGTGTGACGACATTTTATATGGATGTCAGGTTAGAATGCTCACAGGAGAGTATAAAATCATCACCAATGTTCGCCTTTGATCACCTTTTATATACTCGCGAAAGGGCCGCCTTCGGCGGCCTTTCGCTTTGCGTGAGTGATATGATGTGTTGAAAGGACGTACTTGAGAGTTCACACAATGGTGGATTGGAAAAAACAAAACAAAAGAAGTTGGTGAATGTGATCCTAAACAGAATAATAACACAAGTGCACATAATACATGTACAATAATACATGTGTAAGAGTTTGATGTTAAAGTGTATTTTGAAGAGGTTGTTTGTCAAAGCTAAATCCATTCTTACTTTTAGGTGATTTGATGCCGTCTTAAAGGGGAAGTTTCCCCAAGTACTAATGTGGATTGAATGAAAGGAGAACAATTTAAGAAGCCCAATATAGTGAAAGTTTGAGCAAATTTGGATTTTCAATTCAAAAGTTATGATTCCGGTACGTTTTGTTTGCCGCCCTCTCTAGATGGCAATTTGCCAAGGTATGTGATGCCATAGTAGCTAGAACAACCTTCCACTGACTTTGTACACATATTTTTATATTTTTTAATTTTTCTTGGATTTCACTGGACCAGTTGAGGAAGTTTTACCTTAAATGCATGCCCATTTACCTCTTCTCTAACATATCTGAGAATGAGAGTAGATGGACGATGCTTTTTTCATGAAAAGTGACATTTTGTGAAGTTTTGTTGTACAGTTCCAATGGGAGTTGTTCATCTGTGACATCACAGATTTGGCAAAGAGCCGACTGAGAGGGCAGCAAATAATATTTTGATCAAAACTTTGAAAAGTCATAATTCTTGATTGGATTATCAAAATCTGTTCAAACTTTCGCTAAAAGGTATCTAAAATTGTTCTCTTTTCACCCAACCTGCTTAAAAGCTTGTAGACATTTCCCCTTTAATACTAAAAGTAGCGCATTCCCCCCCCCCCCCCCCCCCCCCCCCCCAGCGGAGCGCTAGCGTTCAAGGTCGGGCTGATAGTGCCCCCGAATTTATGATCTAATGTGCACAATAAGTGTGCTTAAAATTATACATATGATACGGTACTTACCACCGATTAGATGATACATATGTGATGCAACTATGGGGTGGATCAGAATGATGATTTTTCGCTCCATTCCGCATCAAAATGAGTGATTTATGCACCTCCTCGACTTCTATCTGTGTTGTATCGCGACTTCTGAACGATCGATGATCGCGCGAACGGTCTCCATTCAAGTACCGCGCCCGCCGAATAGACGGCAGATCTGGCTCGCGCGTTTAGTGGTCGTACGGTAATCGATCGTTCAGAAGTCGCGATACAACACAGATAGAAGTCGATGACGTGCATAAATCACTCATTTTGATGCGGAATGGAGCGAAAAATCATCATTCTGATCCATAGTTGCATCACATATGTATCATCTAATCGGTGGTAAGTACCGTATCATATGTATTATTTTAAGCACACTTATTGTGCACATTAGATCATAAATTCGGGGGCACTATCAGCCCGACCTTGAACGCTAGCGCTCCGCGCTAGCGTTCACTTGAGTTAAGGCCCAGCTAGCCAGCTAGGCGTGAAAACCCTAATTTTTAATAGAGTGTCTGACTCGTGAGTCTGAACCCAGGCCCGTGCAGGTGAGCCACATTTGTCAGCTGTAAATTTGTGCTGAATCAGCAACAAAAAGTGGACACATTTTTTTCACGATCACGGACAAGTCATCTTCAACTATTGATTGCCGATTTCAATACTCAGATTGAAATCATAATTAGACTAGATCTATATTTACTTAACGTTTTAATCTAAGTTTTCTGACAGACTCGACATGATATTGATGTAACTGTATTGCCAGGCCTGAGGAAACTCCCACGGCCACACACGTGTGCAGATTGAAATTAGTAGACTAGATCTAGATTTACTTACCGTTTTAAACACCCGTACGTACTCACTATACAAGTCGCGGCGGAATTAATCGACTACAGTAATATGTTGTGCGTAGCTAGCTAGCTATACAAAGCATGCCAGAGCCATCCTCTTTCGAGAACTATTTTGAGTTTTTATATTTCATTTCGAGATTTCAAACAACTTATTTAAAAATCGAAAACCTTTAGAATGATCTGCAGTCAGAACGAATGACACGTGGAATTTTTTCAGCCCGAGGCGTGCAAAACCCTAAAAGTTTTTTAACGTCAAAGTATTTCCTTACTCAAATTATAATATAATTCACCCTGTTATAGGGAAAATGCACATTATGTTTTGCTAGATTGATAACTTGTTTGGTGTCTACTTACTGGCCATGTGATATTGATGAACTGATTCATTATACGGCCCTTCATAATATTGAAACTGTCTTTACTGGTAGAAGCCTTCAAATCCTTAACTGCAATTACCTTATTCATTTTTTAAAATTATTTATTATTATTAATTTGTTTACAGAGACTGTTGCCATGAGTTACTAGGTCACGTGCCACTGTTAGCAGACAAGAACTTCTCGCAGTTCTCGCAAGTAAGTGTATAATTAAAACACACACACAGAAATAAAACACACGCACACAGAACACACACGCACAATGCACACACACACACACACACACGCTCATTCACTCACACACACGCATATATACACATATACATACATATTATATACATACATACATACATACACACATACATACACACACATACCTGTAAGCCATGTCAATCGAGGACCTAAATCCTTGTACTATGCAAACGTGGACACACTAATATGTGTCACATTGATATTCTGCGTCCAACCGAGGACTATTGTGTATGTGTTTGACTTTCTGCGTCCAACCGTGGACGTACGGGGTGCACGTTAATTTTCCGGATTTTTGATGCGCGCGCATATGAATGGCATATGAATTAGCAATCCTTTGCACTAGTTAAGTAAACGAGGACGGTCCACGGTTGGAAATGTGTCCGTGGTTGGATAGGGTTAGGGTTAGGGTATGTCCTCGGTTGGGGGTGCTTACAGACACGCATACATACATACATACATACACACATACATACATACATAGCCTACATACATGTACATACATACATACATACATACATACATACATACATACACACGTACATACATACATACACGCATACATACAAACATACATACATACATACACACATACACACATACATACACACATACATACATACATACATACATACATACATACATACATACATAAATACATACATACATACATACATACACACATACAAGCACACGCAGACATATAATACACAATTACTCGTATTTTTTTGTTAGAACATTTTGACAACAAATAATTATGTTAAAATTAAATCAAGTATTCCTTTATGCCAATCTCAGTTCTTGAGTATAATAATGATATTCGTTGCCATAATCATTATTTTGAAAATTTGTTTAAAAATCTGTTTTTAAAGATTACGGATTAACTTAAAGTTTAATGTCTAATATTTGATTATTATTCTTTCACATTTTCCAGGAAATTGGGCTCGCGTCGTTAGGTGCATCTGATGAAGAAATCAACAAACTAGCAACGGTGAGTAGAACAACAAAATATCAGTGCCAAAAATTGGCAAACGGGGCAATTAATAAAATGGTCCTAGTCTCTAACCCCCTCAGGCTTTTGGGGGTATTGTTAGCCCGTAGTTTTGATTTTGGGACTATCAATGTCTAAACTTTGCCCCTTGGATCTCCGCTAGAAGCCCTATAATTATAAGGAAGGCCTAAAGCTGCTCGCGCTAATATAATAAACGCAAGTTTAATGCCCCCTTGAAAAAGTCCTGGCCACACCACTGTTTGTGTCGTAATTATGTCTGAAGACTAATAATAATTGCGACCTTTAACGAAGCCATACAAATAACGAAAACAATATTAACCAGTGTGCAATTAAACCTCCTCATTAGCACACAGCAAACGGCCTGTAATGAATGGTAATTTGCATACAATCATGATAACCATCCTATCATGGGATTCATAATTATCCAAGCATACGTGAATTAAAAGAAATAACGTATATACAGAGCGTATCCCCTTTCAAGACTGGTCCCAAATATACGGCTGGAGTTTATGGAGAATGCCTGTTAGACTTCAATAGGCTAACATATTTCTCTTTGCAAATTCTCATGTATTATTGTTGTAAACTAAGCTATTGATTATGTTATCTCCTAAACTTTTATCGTTATTTGCATGTTAATTAATTTAATATTTTGTTTTATAATTAAAATGTGTGATGATTTCGATGAACAGTACCTACATTTGTGTATTCGTTGATATTTTTTATGAATAATGTAAATTCATGAAATGAAAAATGCAATAAAATGTTCTCTTTTTATCATACCAAACAGTGTTATTTCTTCACTGTGGAGTTCGGTCTCTGTTTGCAGAATGGTCAGACACGCGCCTACGGAGCCGGGCTTCTCTCCTCGATCGGAGAACTAAAGGTAAGGAGGCCCTGTGGTTAGGTGAAGGGCACCTTGATTAGAAGGTTTGGAGTTCGAGCCTCATGGTCGATATGATTTTTTTAACAACGCAATATGCATTTCTTCACGGTAGAGCTCGGTCTATGACATGGTCGGACACGAGCAATAGTCCCTGGCAACTTTCCTCAATTGGAGATAATTAAGGAGGCCGTGTGGTTATGTCCAGTGCACCTAAATAAGAACGTTAGAAGTTCGAACCTCGCATGGTCTAAATGATAGTTTTTTTACAACCTAATATGCATTTCTTCGCGGTAGAGCTCTGTCTATGAAATGGTCAGACACATGCATATAGAGCCAGGCTCCTCTCATCGATCGGACTCGAGAATTGAAGGTACATAGGTCCTGTGGGTATGTTCAGTGCTCGTTAATTAGAGGCTTTAGAGTTCGAACCTCATGGTCGATATAATTGGTGTTTTAACTCTGGACGATAATATGGTCGTGCAATACATATTTCGGGATGATAATGGTCGATGTTGTTTTAACAATGCAATTACATTTCCGGACGATAACCTGGTATATTTGTAGCTTTAACAATGAATATAATATCAATTTTCGGGCGATGCATAATAACGTCTTCTATTCATATTTCTTTTCACAAGTACCCTCTAATCAGGAGGTCTTGGATTCAATACTTATAACCAATAAATAGCCAAAATGTATTGATTTCTTCAAGGTAGAGTTTGGTCTATGACACGGCCTGATACGAGCGTTCGGGCCTGGGCTACTTCCATCTATATCGGAGTTTGGGGATTCGGACCAGTGCCCCTAAATTAAAAAAAAAAAATTGGGTTGGAAGAATATGTCCGGCACATCTGTTTTTGGACAAATTAGTATTCATTTTCCAGACGATGTATCGTTCTTTCTCATTGGTATATGGTCCAATATTGGTATTGATTTAATAAATGAAGTCGCAACTAAATGAGATAGGCCTAACTGGGGCCATAACTGCGATGAGATTAAGTAAAAATGTTGATTACATATATGCTTTTGTATTGTTTAATCATTACAGCACGCGCTGTCACCAGATGCGAAGATAGTTCCCTTTCATCCAGACGTCACTTCGAAACAAGCGTGTCTCATCACGACATATCAGGAAGCCTACTTCATCTCCAAGAGCTTTGAGGAGGCCAAACAACAAATGAGGTAACCATTCTGGTCCGTCTGTCTGTTTGTCTGTATGTATGTCTGTCTGTCCGTTTATGTGTTTGCCTATCTGTGTCCCTCATAACATCGTGTCTCATCACGACCTATCAAGAAGCCTACTTCATTTCCAAGAGCTTTGAAGAAGCCAAACAACAAATGAGGTAACCATTCTGGTCCGTCTGTCTGTTTGTCTGTATGTATGTATGTTTGTCCGTTTGTGTGTTTGTGTATCTTTGTCCCTCATAACATCAAGAAGTCTACTTCATCTCCAAGAGATTTGAGGAAGCCAAACAACAAATGAAGTAACCATTCTGGTCCGTCTGTCTGTTTGTCTGTATGTATGTCTGTCCGTTTGTGTGTTTGTCTATCTGTGTCCCTCATAACATCAAGAAACCTACTTCATCTCCAAGAGCAATTTGAGGAAGCCAAACAACAAATGAAGTAACCACTTTGGTCATTTGTGTGCTCTGTCGTCTGTCCGTCTGTATTTCTGTTTGGGTGATTCCCTCTGTCCCCTTATCCACTTCATAAAACATGTAATATCTTATCAATGAGCCATATTTCATCTCCAAGAGATTTGAGGAAGCCAAACAATAAATGAGGTAACCATTTTGTATTTTGTCCATATGTCCGTCTGCCCGTCTGTCTGTCTGTCTGTCTGTCTGTCTGTCTGTCTGTCTGTCTGTCTGTCTGTATGTCTGTCTGTCCGTCCATCTGTTTTATATGTGTTCTTATTACCACCTCAACTTATCAGGAAGCCTACTTCATCTCCAAGCGCTTTGAGGAAGACAAACAACAAATGAGGTAGCCATTTTGTAATTGGTTTATCTGTCCGTCCGTCTGTTTGCTCGTATGTTCGTCTCTGTGTCCTTGTAACCACATCAAAGCAACTTATCAAATGGGTATATTTGTTTTGTCTCCAAGATCATTGAATAAGCCCCCCCCCCCTCCCCAAAAAAAAAATAAATAAATAAATAAATAAATACAAATAAATAAATAATAAAAATACAAATAAATAAATAAATAAAAAATAAAATAAATAAATAATAGAAGTTTTCATTTCATTTTTTATTTTGTGTGATATGTCCGTGTAACAGTTTGTGTAGTACCTGTTTGTCATTGTCTACTTGTTCCATCGCCGAGCAATATGTGGATCAAGAGGCAAATTTCATCTACAAGAGCTTTGAGAAAGCAGCACATGACGGTCTGTCTGTCTGTATGACTGTCTGGCTCTCTGACTGACTGTATGTCTCTCTAACTGACTGTCTGTATGTATGTATGTATGTCTCTCTGACTGTCTGCCTGTCTGTATGTCTGTCTCTCTGACTGACTCTCTGTATGTCTGTATGTATGAATGCCTGTCTGTCTGTCTGAGTGTATGTCTGTCTGACTGACTGTCTGTCCGTCTGTCTGTATGAATGTCTGATTGTCTGACTGTCTGTCTGAGTGTCTGTCTGTATGACTGACTGTCTGTCCGTCTGTCTGTATGAATGTCTGATTGTCTGTCTGTCTGACTGACTGTCTGTCCGTCTGTCTGTATGAATGTCTGATTGTCTGTCTGCCTGTCTGACTGACTGTATTTTTGACTGTATGTATGAATGTCTGTATGTATGATTGTATGTCTGTATGTCTGTCTCTCTGACTGACTGCATGTATGTATGTGTCTCTCTGTCTGACTGTCTGTCTGTCTGTATGTATAAATGTCTGTATGTATGTCTGGCTGTCTGTCTTTCTGTATATATGTCTGTCTCTCTGACTGACTGTCTGTCGGTCTGTATGTTAGTCTCTCTGTCTGACTGCATGTCTGTCTGTGTCTCTCTGACTGAATGTCTGTATGTCTGTATGAATATATGTCTGTCTGTCTCTCTGACTGTTTGTCTGTCTATATGTCTGTCTCTCTGACTGACTGTCTGCCCGTCTGTCTGTCTGTCTGTCTGTCTGTCTGTCTGTGTGTGTGTCTGTCTGTATGTCTGTCTGTCCGTCCATCTGTTTTATATGTGTTCTTATTATCACCTCAACTTATCAGGAAGCCTACTTCATCTCCAAGCATCATCCCTATGTATGTCTGGCTGTCTGTCTTTCTGTCTATATGTCTGTCTCTCTGACTGACTGTCTGTCGGTCTGTATGTTAGTCTCTCTGTCTGACTGCATGTCTGTCTGTGTCTCTCTGACTGAATGTCTGTATGTCTGTATGAATATATGTCTGTCTGTCTCTCTGACTGTTTGTCTGTCTATATGTCTGTCTCTCTGACTGACTGTCTGTCGGTCTGTATGTCTGTCTCTCTGACTGACTGCATGTCTGTCTGTGTCTCTCTGACTGACTGTCTAACTGTCTGTATGAATGTATGTCTGTATGTATGTATGTATGTCTGTCTGTCTGTCTGTCTGTCTGACTGACTGCATGTCTGTCTGTCTGTCTGACTGTATATCCGTCTGTATGTATGAATGTGTGTATGAATGTATGACTGTCTATCTGTCTGCCTGTTTGTCTGTATGAATGTACGTATGTCTGTCTGACTGTTTGTCTGTCTGTATGTATGTCCGTCTATCTGTCCTTGTGGCGACAATCGAGCGTTCGTTATAGAGTCGATTTTGTTGGCGTTTAGACGATTACATGTTTGGATTTTTGTTTTTCCTGCGTTGTAATTCCCTATTATGTTTCTTTCTTTTGTTTTGTTGCAGGGAATTTGCAGCAACGATCAAGCGTCCGTTCGAAGTACGCTACGACCCCTACACATCGAGTGTTCATGTCCTGAAGACACCACGTGACGTGTGCAACGTCATCGACGCCGTCAAAGACGACCTCGGAGTGCTGACACAAGTTCTTCTTAAACTCCAGAGCAAATATGATGAATCATGAATGAATAAATGAATGAGTGAATGAGAGAATGTATTATTCAATGTTCATTTTCAAATGATGTCCACGTTTTTTTGAAAGCTTCATTGAGCTCCAGAGCTAACTGTGATTAATTAAATGAGAGGATCGCGTTTAGTAATGGTCATTTTAAAGTGGTATCCATTTTCTTTGAAAGCTTCAAAACTCTAAGAACCAACTAATGTGACAAGTGTCATATAGAAATTTTCTTTTTTAAAAGTGATATTTACGTTCCTTGAAAGCTTCAAGGCAAATATGATAAAAGAGGTTGAACAAAACTTTTTTTATCATGATTATAGCAGTGGCAGCCGATAAAACATATCAAATGCATTTGCCCCCGCAATTCGGGATTTGTCCCAGTTGCACCCCCTCCCCCCGTCAGAATGTTTTCATTTGCTTGTACACCATTTTGCACGAATTCAAACTTAATGGGATAGTTGAGTTCTGGTAAGGAGAGTACAGTTTTGGTGAAACTGAATTTTAGGAACCAAAACCTGCATCATTACATTACAAACTAATAGTTATAACTAGAAAAGAACACAAAATTACAAATGACGTAGTAAAGATCATGTTATCATTAAAAAAGAGCCGTTAAAATGTAAGAGGGCGCTCTCTAAACACTCATCGGTTTAAACCATTTTGAATAAAATATTGTGCATGTGATGTTTTCTTGAAATAGTGATTAGATAGAGAAATAACCAACAACTATTTAAATACCTATTTTGTAACTTTTTGAAAAGAGGAAGCATTTTTTTGAATTTTTAACGGCTGGTTCAAAATTCTCTAATAAACCCAGCTTTATTACAAATTGTTATATTTATGGATATTTCAGCCGTCTCTGAACCGATTTTGATCAAACAAAGATGATTTTATTATTTAAATATTATGCTCTTTCAAATTTTACACTCAGTTTTTCATTACCTCACACAAAAAAAAAGTAGTCTAGCGCCCTCTCTACCAAAACTCAACTATCCGTTTAAAGGAAACTGACCAGAAATACATTGAATACATGAAAATGAGCAAGAGAGAAATGGGCTTCGCCGGGAATCGAACCCGAGCCCTCCGGATTGCTAGACCGGTGCCAAACCGTCGAGCCACAAAGACCCTTGTATCGGGGCACTTCCCATGAAACCCTTTTCATTGCTCGCAAAAGTTAGAAGATTAAACTGGCATTTTGTCAGGAAAGTACGAGGGATCACGCAAAGTGATGAAGCTTTTTAAAGAAGTAAATTCAATTTTTGCACAACATGACGCAGTCCTCCAAGGTCAGCACTTGTCATGTTTTAATATTGTTATAATTTCGATAGCATGGAATTCACTTCTAAGTATCAGCTTGGCTAGCAACTATAGAGTTTTCTATCATATTTCAAAGTACAAATATATGTGTAATGTATTATGTAATCATATATCTATAAAAGTTGTACACAAACTTATTTGTCATTTATACCGATTATTGTGTCTTTCTATTAATATACAGTATACAATTATATTGGTGGGAAAATGTGTGATGTGTGATGATATCGATAATTATTATCCTGATTTGTATAGTAATTTATTGACAACTTTATTGTCGAGTGTCTTTGTAAATTTGGAAGGGCCTTCGTTAGGGGGGTGAGTGTTTGGGGTTCGATGCTCTATTACACGGCCATGCGTTTCCTCCATTCACCCCTCTATAATGCCAAATTGCAAGAACTGCTAAGACCCCGTTTACAGTGCAGGGCCGGGCCCCGTCTCGGCCCGGCCGCCCTTTCAATATCTTGTCGTAGTGGCGCTCTGCATGTAAACAAACCATTTTTTGGGGGGCGCGCTGGGGTCACAGAACAAAGGCGCGTTATTTGCAATGAATTGTTTTCCCAATTTGGTACCGCATTTGGCCCTGCGTGCGTTTACAGTGAGAAAAAGCGGGGCCGAGACGCGTCTCGGCCGGGGCCGAGACGCGTCTCGGCCGCGGCCGAGACTACCTCCAGAGCGGGGCCAAATGCGCGGCCACTTTTGGCCCCGCATTTGGCCTTTTGAGCGTTTACAGTAAAAAAAAAAAAGGCTGGGCCGAGACGCGTCTCGGCCCGGCCTTTTTTTCACTGTAAACGGGGTCTAAGTCTCCCTGATTTCGCAGGAGACTCCCTGAAAATAGAGTCTAGAAAATAGATGCTTTATGACTTTGCCCGAATGTAACATGAGTTTGCCCGAATTTGCGGAGGTGCTTTTTGCCCGAATGTGGCACGATTTTCAAAACTCCCGTGGATGCATGCAACAGCAGCAGCAGCAACAGCAGCAGCAGCAGCACCACCACCACCACCACCACCCAGCCCTAGCCCCCCGCCCCCCCCCCCCCCCCCCCCCCGCTAGCGCCTACATAATTCATTTAATTATTGCTTATTATACTGTATAATTATGATGTCTACCGTGACTTGGCACTCAGAGGGCTAAATTATCATTTGCTGTTATCTACGCAAGTGTGGCATGATTTGTACCGGGTGTTTATAAAACAGTTTTAGCCAGAACCACCGTTGCCGCAGTATATGGTAGCGAGAATGAAATGCTCCCATGGCACGTTATAAACTGCACTGTCTTTGCTATACCGTTTGATCGTTGTAATGGTTTGAAGAGCTATTATTATTTGAAGAACTGTTTAAATTGTATATTCATTTATATGTAACATCACAAGTTTTAATATGGCACAAGCTTGTAGAGTATATAAATAATGAAACACATTATTTCAGAGAATAATTTTGAATATGGTGGTGTAAAATATTGCTATTTGGGAAATGTGATATTTGTTTCTTAATAGTATCATTGACAATATGCAATATTTCTCAATTAAATGCATATCATATACAGTAAGCGATGTGAAATTTGTTTAGATTCATGTTGTGAGATACCAATTAATTGACCGATCGATACTAATTATTGATTGATTAATTGATTGATTGATTGATTGATTGATTGATTGATTGATTGATTGATTGATTGATTGATTGATTGGTTGATTGATTGATTGATTGATTGATTGATTGCTTGATTTAAGATGGGGATGATGATGGTGATGATTATGGTGATCACCTTGTTGGCAATGATTACGCAGTTGATAAGGATGAGGATTATAATTATGTAGTTGATGATCATTATAATGACGGTGATGGAGATGATAAATAAGATGATGATGAGGACGACAGCGACGATGAGGAGGATGATAACGAGTATGATGATGATATGGTAGTAATGATGATGATGACGAAGACAATGGTAAACATGATTATGATGCAGATGATGATGATGATGATGATGATGATGATGATGATGATGATGATAATGATGATGATGCTGAGGATAATGATGTTGTTGATGACGACGACGTTCGATGATCATGATCATGGTTATGATGGTGTGGTGGTGTAAGGTGAGTTCATCAGCTAGATGAACAAAAGACATTGGTATGTCCCTTCCCATCAACTGACCTGTTCACAATAGCATTGCATGTTTTTATTGAAACCCTTCTTTTCATGGTGGGATGGTGAGCAGGCATTGTATAAGAACATGCAATGCTATTGTGAACAGGTAGTCAGCTGATGGGCAGGGACATACCAATTAGTCTTTTGTTCATCTAGCTGACTGATGAATTGACTGGCATATGATGTCAAAAAAGTCATAAGCTTCTAGATGGGTTTTTTTTAGGGGTGGAGCTTAGCAGGTAGAATAAAAGTAATAGAAAATTAATATTAAAAATATGACAAAAATGTACATCAAAAGGTCAAAAAATGTGTGATCCGTACATGTATACATACACACACACGCGCGCGCACGCCGACACAAACACAATCATGTACACGAACAAACACACAGAAACATGCATAAACCTACTTAAAGAGATAGTTGAGTTTTGGTAAACTTAATTTTAGTAACCAAAATATGCATCATTACATTACAAACTAATTGTTATAACTCCACCATGCTCGCAAGGAATACAAAATTACAAATGACTTGGTAAAAAGCCTGTTATCACTCACAAAGAGCCGTTAAAATTCATGAGGGCGCTTTCTAAACACCACTTGGTTTCAACCATTTAAAAACAAATTGTGCATGTAATGTTTTGTTGAAATAGTGATTAGATAGAGAGATAATCAACAACTTTTTAAAAACCTCTGTTGACATTTTTTGAAAAGAGGAAGCATTTTTTTGAAATTTGTAACGGCTGGTTCAAAATTATTGAATATTTGTGGGGCCCCACAATAATTACAAATGGTTATGTTTTTGGATATTTCAGCCATTTCTGAACAGATTTTGATCAAATAGTTTATTCTGTCATTAAATTGGTATGCTCTTTCAAATTTGACACTCAGTTTTTCATTATCTCACAAACAAATTATTATGTGTAGCGCCCTCTGTACCAAAAACTCAACTATCATTTAAAGGGATCTAGTAACTTTGTTGACATGTGCAAACAGTGGTGATTGGTTGATATCATGTATATTGTTGTTATCTATTATGTCCACAGGCTATTGTGTGAAAATTTCAAGTCAAATGGACGTTATATGGCCGAGTAATAATCAAAAATGCAAAGTGATATTCACTAACTCACAGCACTCACTTTGTACACGGTTTCAAAACTCCAACGGATATTTTATTATCTGAAAACTTCAATCGTTCGTATCTTTGTAACGAAAGGGAAATTTGAAAAAACGAAACCTGTCCCATGTTTGGTTGTCAATACGAACAAAACAAGGTATGAGAGAACTGCTAGTTTTCCAATTGGATTTTGAGGATTTGGACAATGTTACTAAGTCCCTTTAAATGTGATAATTATAACTTGATACCCCCCAAGTCACCCCTAAAATCACATATACGCCCTTTCTCACCCAAAGATATTTTAATTTAATTTGTATAAAAACATACAAATTTGTGAAACGTAGATAACACAGCAACACCCCAGACCTGGTAGCAAAGTCCGCAAAATACAAACTTGCTATATGAACAAACAAAGAAAACAAACAATATAAAAGACACGCACAGGTGTACACTCACTATGTATATATATTTTAGATAAAAAGAAGACACTCGAGATTGTCGTTTAAGGTTCGTGTTAATATATTTACACAATAGGCGGCGATGAGATATTATGGTATGAATGTCAATGGTATATGTCTAAATAGCTAAGACACGTCTTAATTACAATTGAAAGAGTTTTGTTACAACATTTTATTAGAAACACACAATAATCACAGCAAGCAATAATTCGGAACATTCCTGGGAATGAATAGTTGATAGTTACGCTTCATAAAGCAAATACACAGGGCATTCCGTAAAAATGGGGAGAGTGCAATGATAAAATTCCCTTTTTTATTCTTTACCAATCCAGTTAAAACCTAAGATTTTTAACATGATGTATTTAATTTACATATTTATTGAGTAGCATATTTATTGAACTTTGAAGATGCACATCAGTGATAACACTGCGAGCATTTTTTTGCAACTGTGAATTAATGACAATCAATGACTACGTTATGGATAAAGCAAACATGCATAGCACATATTATTTACAAATTTATGTACACACGAATGAGAAACTAAGCATAACGAAATGTTATGAATTATAAATTTATAATTTAATACAGGAGTTTACTGAGCTTCAATGAAACATGTCGTAAATAAAATCATTAAGTCAAGACATACACCCAAAAATAAAACAAGGTAATTTACATCACGCGTGTATAATAGTCACTACAAGTTTACCTAGTATTATTGTTTACGTCGATTATGTACGTAATGTATTGATACCATGGTATAAATCATTTCAGTCTCATTAAGTAGCCACCAATATATAATATATAATATATATTTTTATTCGCTCTTTTTTTGTCTGAAAATGCATCAGGGAAGGCACACGAGAATAAATTCTTTATTGAAGTTGGGTATCAATTTATATTTCAATGCATCCACTTCACAACATCTTTACTTGAAATAATTTGTATTTTCATTAATTACAACAATCAAGCATAGGGCCGCCAACCTATATATTATATTCTAGTTATTAGTCTGGTTTTATCCAAGCCGCCATGATAAGGCGCATCAAACATTTCCAAGGAATACAATAATTTCTGTCAGGTCCTGATATTTACCCCTGGGGTAACATATTACAGACATGTTGATCTACACATATTCTAAATAAAAACATATACATGTATATACAAAGTAAAGAGACATAAACAAAAAAACAGTGAATTCAGTGAGTTATTCTTATAATTCTTATAATATAATGTAAAGAAAATACCTATTATGAAATATATATATATATATATATCAAACATTAATAATTGTCTTGCTGACATGGCTCGATGGGCATATATCGGCTTTGATCTCGGAGCGCGTTGATAAGAAGTCAAGCGCCCATCCGACTGTGCCAAAACACATCCACACAATAACCACGAATAATTACATGTGTAGTACATCGGTGAAAATTAAAATACACAGCATTCATCGCAATATGTATGTCATGATATTCCATGTTGATATTATATATACTGAAGCCAGAAACATAATTAAGGAAGCAAATTATATTTAACGCAATATCCATGATATTTGAGAATATACAGTATATTAATTAGTTATGACTACCGTTTCTTCCTGATTCTATGCTGTGACCGGTGCCTATTTAAAGCCCAAGGAGGGAGGGTGCAATGTGCCCCCTCCATACTTTTGACCACCGCTTCCACACTTTTGGTTCAATTTTCACAATAGTCTGTGAATTTTTCCAAAATCTTATTGCAAACATTTCGGAATGAAATTTGAATGCGTTGACCAATTTCCGTTGCCATGGTAACAATAAACAGAAGAACATGTTTTAAATTGGTTTACAATTTGTTCTCTTCTTTAACAAGTGCAGTTTTTATTTTTTCCAAATAAATTTCATGAAAAGCATTAGTAACAGTTTTGTTATCAACTGAATTATTTTCTTTAAGAATTATCTAGTAGTGCTTTGTTTTTTAACACAGATTGCACAAAAACAGTGAAAATAATAAGAATTATGAACAAATAATGTTCCGATGTATTTGTATGATATTTTCCATGGTGTCTACAGACTTTTGGGTTCAGATTTAAAGGGTAAACATTGCAAAACACGCATACACTCATTATAATGTACTGTATTGTATTTGCTATCTCATACTGCTACATGAAAGTCACCTCCACAATGACGTTGCTGTCACAATGAGCCACTAACCCCTTCAAATATCACATTACTGTCATGATATTAATTATAGACGATGTAATATTGCATAAGTATGCTTAACAAATTCAATGTAGCTACATAAATCAGTCCATCTGGTGACCAGAGCTCAGCAATGTTAGAATACAGGGCATTTTCTATGGTTTTCATCATTATTATCGGTGAGGGATTGCAACTTGTAGAGCTCGTCCTGCTCGACATGTGGTCGATCTAGTATACAAAATAGGAGAGGAAGGGGGCGCCACAAAAGCTTGGGCTTATAGTGTGTCATATTCCTCACGTCATCAGCTTGTTTTAATTCACATTGTTCATCTGCGCTATTTGGTGACTTTTTGGTGACTCTTTATATGAAGCCACATGTTAACAGTAACAATCACTAGAATAACATACACAATTGGAATTGAAATCGCCATAAGCACGACAATCAAGTTTTCCTTCTTCGTTTCAGGCGGCACATTGGTTGTGCTTTGGGAACTGAAACTCATGTCAGTCGCCTCAGTGCCAGGTGTTGTGGACGGTTTCCTCAACGTCGTGTAATTTAATTCTTTTCGAGTTTCGCTAAACAACGTAAGGTTGCCGATACTACCAAATTCATAATATTCACATCTTTCTCGATACGGAGAATGCATGCAGCAGTAATAACTACTGCCAACATCTACCATGACTATCTTATCGTACGAATTGTTCCTATAAAACACATAACCTGTGATAAACTCTACATTTGAAGGGTATAGAAAATAGCAATAAAACATTGCACCCTCTTCCCCAATGGCGGAGAACCTCATGTATTGCCACGATTTCACATGTGGTGCAGTGTAGGCAAGAGTAGAGAAATTGCTTTGTCCTCGGAAAGTGTCATCATTTCTCGGCGCAAATTTATCCCCATGACTTGATAGGACATGAAGATGGGCTTCTTTTACGAAACGTGCTTGCACACTACCCTTTTCTGCAACGGTTAGTAAATACGTTGCAGCGTCAGATGTCAAAACAGGGCTGATTACAAAATTAATAGATAAAACGCCGTCCCTCATTACGTATGACACCGACATCCGGCCACGCTGATCTTGAGATACAAGCATGTCCGTGTAGTATGCTCTGTCTGCATAACCTACGCCAAATTGTATGTAGAATGGGCGAGCTTTGTGAGCATACTGCAGTGACCATACATACGCCTCCAGAGGTTTGTCCAGACCCAGATCCTGTGAAAAGGTGACTGTAGCATCCTCGCCTTCAGTGAAGTAATGCCTTGGAGGTACACAGAGGACACGAGTGCACAACCCAAACGCGATGGCCATCAAGAATCCCCAAGTGATGGCCATGGTGGAACCTGTAATGTGGACATAATGGTGACGAAATGACAAATTTGATTTGATTTGATTTGATTTCATTTCTTCCCACAAAAACATGAAAAAAGGAGAAATCAATTTTGCAAGTTGCTCGATACGTTCTTGATAAAAAAAACATTTAGGATAAAAGCATCTAAATTCACAAAACAATAATCTACAAATAAATACAATGTATAATAAATATATACATACACATAACAGTAACAATAGATGTAAAAAACATGTAACTAGCACAACTAAAAATCTAAAAGAAGAAGAAAAGGAATACAAGTACATACTAACAGTCAACCCCGAAACACAATTTAATTGGATTATTATTGCACTGTAAGAAAGAAAACATGCATATGCCTGTCAAGAAATATGTTACTATTTAAAAAGTTATATCGATTAATTGAACATGTTTATTATACGATGTTCACTAGATGGACAATGGTATAAATTATTTCCATGTTTAAAGTGGACTTCCACACGATTTCAAGCTTCTAATGATTGAAAGACAGATATTCTAGGTCAATAAACACAATTTTGTATAAATAAAGTATGATTGTGGGTTCTTATAATTGGCTTTGAAATTCTAATGACACAAATTCGCGAGCGAGCTTGTTCTATCCCACAATGCACCAATTTGTGACGTGCGACCCTCACTTTGCGCCTATCTATGTTTTTACACTGCATCGAATGTGTTCTTTTGATCGGACCAATACAATGCTCGATCATGAATAGTTTAGTCTACGATGCGCCACTCAACCGTGCCTTTGAGCATTACTGCATTGTTGAACCGTTTGAAAATACTTGCCTGCCCGAAATTGTAACACGTTTGGCTTTCATTGGAATTTGAAAAGACACACAGTCCTGTAAACGTGGTTATTGAATTTGCTGGCTCTGTATGACCGGCTGTTATGAATGACACATGCAGTGATCACAATGCAGTGGCACCGGATTCAAGCCTACTCAAGAAATTGAGCGAAGTGAGGGTGCTACGTAAGGGTCTCATGATTGTGTGCAGTAAATTTAATTATTTCCTCAGAGTTAATGACATTAGAAAAATCTCTTAGAAATCAACCAAAGAGAGTCAAATCCTGAAAATATTCAAGCACATCCCTAGATTTATTTCCAATATACTGTATTTTGTTTTAACTTGTCCGGAATTCTCCTTTAAAGTGCGTCATTGTAGGGAGAAAGTTTGATAGTAGCGGAACTCGAACCAGAGACCTCCAAATTGCTTGTCGCTATTTCCTGCTTTATAGATGTCGACTAACTACACCGTAACGCCTTCTAGTCAGAAGTTAAATGTAAAATATGCGCTCTTTTATAAACCAATATAGCAATATTATATATGGGGTGTCAAATAAAATATTTTAACATTATATATGCATGAAGGAAATCTTACGCCTAAATGTAGTTGGAACTTACTAATTTTCAGTGTCGAAAAGGTCACAGAATAACGCTAATTATTGTATAGAGCAAATGGTAGGTGTTGTCCAGAATTAAATGAATTGATAACTGTCCAAAGAGATATCGCGCTTGATGTTGCGAATGATACCAAGCCTAATCTGCATTAATGTCTAAAAGACAGTGTTTGTATTGCAACTATTATATAGGTTTCAAGTTTGAACAAGATAAGAAAGTACATTGTACTTACGATTGTTAAGTTTTTAGTATTGGCACTTGAATTAAAATCTGTATTTTTTGTATTTTGTTATGATACATTTAATTGCAACATGGTAGATAAACTTTACAAGGTTCAAAGTCAAAACATATAAAGTCTTTTTAAATTGCCGCAATACCACAATTTAATTTGTTTGAGCGTCAATATATTCTTCGATACGTGTATAGTTTTGCGTCCTGTTACTTTGGTGTCGCATAGCAACAAAATTAAAGCTTTTTTTGTTACCTCTTTGTGTTGACTTACAAGTACAAAATACAAAAATACAAAAAAAAGTAAAGTGATAACTCTTATACTTTTTTTTTTAATGATTTTTGAATGTTGAAATTTTTGAATGTTCCACCCCCCTCAAACTCGCATGTCCCGATGGCATCATGTAAAAATATCATAATATAGCATTTCAAAAAAGACGCATATTTTTTGTTCTAATATACCTTAATAAATTCAATTTTATGAGTTGACTACGAATACCAAGATTAAATACGCACATATGCAACGATAAAAAAAAAAGAAAAAAAAAGGAGTCTGTTTTGTGTGTCCCGATATTTTGCGTCATCTCCGTCACGCATTTTAAGTCCGTCATCTACGGTACAAAAATATGCTAAATTTGAGTGATCGTGGTGGCAACATGTCGGGTGACTAGGTAGTATAAAGAAGAGACACGTTTTTCCCCCGGTCTATAGGTAAGCAACATTGTTTTTTTGAGATCTTTGTCAAAAACCAGGTCCGTACCTTTATTAAGCGTCATCTCCGAACACTTGATATTAGCTAGATAAAGATATTAGATTGAATTTCTAATCATTTGTATGAATGTGCCCGCGGAACAACTATACAACACTATCGCTTATTTGTATTGCATACATTGCTATAAGCTATCAGCGCTTTAAATGTGTCTGAAAGTCATCTCCGTCACGCATCATCTCCGTCACGTTTTTTTTTTGTGACGGAGATGATGATTATCATCTCCGAACGATTGACATTAGCTAGATAAAGATGTTAGATTGAATTTCTAATCATTTGTATGAATGTACCCACGGAACAACCATACAACACTATCGGTCATTTGTATTGAATACATTGCCATTATCTATCGGCGCTTTAAATGTGTCTGATAGTCATCTCCGTCACTCGTCATCTCCGTCACGGCTCTTTTGTGACTGAGATGATGAGTTTGAGTTGGATTGTCAACTCAGTTAATTGACACACAATGTTGTTCAAAATTGACAAATATTCTATGACAAAGCTTAGTTTGCATGAATTTTAGATTATTATATAACATGTGGTTATAATGTATTCTTAAATACACGCTTCAGTCATTTCCGTCACGCTTCAGTCATCTCCGTCACGCTGAGTTCAAATGCATAAATTTCAACAAAGATTATACTCTGGTAAAAAATATTTGTATTGGTATTTTTAGCGATCTATTTACTCGTAATCATGTACCTCTCTTCATCCTAATTTCCTGAGAAAATGTCATCACACTGATTGAAAGCAAAACTATTTGGCAAAATTCACTATTTATTCAGCAAGGCAAGTATAAATGGTGGCTCTAGAGAAAAAAATGTGATTATGGTTGACCAATGTTTGTTTTTTTCTTTTCACAGTCACCCTTTCTTTCCAAACAAAGATTGAATAAGAAGTGAATTATGTTCTTCAGTTAAAATGCGACGATCTAGTTGTGCAAACATGTCGTGACGGAGATGACGCATTAACAGTGTACATGTTGATAAAACCCAAACAAATATTACATAGCCCCATTAAAGATCGCGCCAAACAATATTTCCCTTATCTACAGATGTTAACATATATTAAAGACACAGAAAGAAAGTGGAGAAATAGTTTTGATTTTCACAATCTCACGATGGTCAAAAATATACACTTATCGAAGAATGACCCTTTATCCTACATGAATTGTTTTATGATATGCTATATAATATAGTGAACAAAAGCCCATTAGGCGAGATATAAATCAGACTCAAATATAGGCAAACGTGCGCGATAAAAGGCATCCTCTTATAGGCAAATACATGGTTCAGAGCAACTTAAAATTACAGAATGCCTTTAGATACTTCTGCAGATGGTGCTGATGTACATATTTATTGCATGATTTAATTGATTGAATGATTTTGTATCAGTAACCGGCCCCTGTACTCCCATTTAAATTCATCCATTAATTCATTTATGCATTAATTTTATTATTCGTTTGGTCATTCATTCATGCATTCAATCACATGTTCATTTATTAATTTACTTTTGTAATATAACATATCCACTATTTATATATTATTACACATACAGGCTAGTTTTCCGATTCAATAAATCATGTATTTTGTTTCCGTCTCGGGTTTGTCAGTCATAGCGTTCATTATTGTTATGATATTACCATCGTCACGTGTATTATGTAGCTCTACAAATGTGTATTGCGAG
>JBAMJV010009224.1:0-42825 GCA_037951105.1 Echinarachnius parma
GGACACATGCAGATGAATAATTGATTTGTAAGACCAATTTGCTTTTATGTATTCAAATGCATGCTATGCATGATGATATTACACTCAAAGTGCATTCCTGAATGCTTTGCAATTCAATCATATTTTATCCCCATTACTACCTATCAAAATCCATATCACTTTTTATTTAATTTAAGCCATCAACAAAGTAATCATGAAATGTGGAAGTTTTTTGGTTCAAATTGACAAAGTTAATTAATCACTTTATCAACCAGACATGGTATGAGACTACCTCCGTATGATGATCAATAGTTACTATGGAATAAACTAATTGACATTACATATTATACATGTTGGCTCCTCATGTTCTGTTCTATTTATGTATTTTAATGTTAACAATAAACAAAATTATCACAATATCAAAATCACATTTCGTTCACAATGTTAAGGGGGTTCATTGCATGTACATGTTAAAAACTATTTGAAGATGGATGAACCAAACAAAAAATACACATTATGACCCAAGTGCTATGAACAATATTGTAAATCATTGTAATACATTCAATGCATTTTTAAAATTTAAATATTGAAATATAGTAAAATATATATTGCAAGATTTAGATTTGTACATCATATTCTTATCGGTCACCTTTATTCTTTATTTTAAACTAATCACAAAACCAGTAGCAAAATGGCTAGACAACATAGTTCGACCCCAAATCATAAACTGGGGTAAAACATCATTTCATGTTAAGTAATTCATTAAAACAAAGAAAAACTATGTAATGTATAACTGGATATGGCTCTTCCATTGCAAAATTTGTATGTCAAGCCCAAATTAACTTGTACTGAAACCCGACTTGATCATTTTAATTAAATGTCGAACGGTTATGTCAACAGGTCTTCAAGATATCACAGTTACAGGTTATTTTTGCATATATTAGCCCTATGCACTTTGACCATTGACCCCATGACCCCCAAATCTTATAGCTACATTGGCTCAAGATACATTCAGGTACCAAGTAGGATTAACATTTGTCAACCGGTTGTTGAGATATTGTGATTAATAGTAATTTGGGTGGATAGTCAATGAGCTATGACCCAAAATAAAATCACATCATTTTCACCCAAATATCTACAATCATAAAGTTTAGAATTAATCCTGTCAATTGTTTTTCAGATATCACAAGAACAAAAATGTGATGGACAACCTGAGACATATGAAGCCCAATTAAAACTGTTGCTTTCATACACTTGGAAAGATTAAGAGGAATAATCTCTGAAAGTAAGAGCATTATCAGGCCATAAACAAGAAAACTATGGCTCTTTAAGATGCCCATTTATTTCCTATAAGAAAACTCAAATTGGCTACACACACTGTTTAAAGCCCAAGTTCAGTTTCGGGAAAGTAGCCGAATACATCTGATCATAATTGTTGAATATGTATTGAAATAGGGCTTGTGTGGTAAAATCCGAACCTCAGCATCCTTAAATACAGAAATATCGGAAGAAAAACGCGTGGGTCGTAATACACGTAGCGTATGGGCGATTCTCGTGAGGCGATATCTATCTCATTGGAATAGATATATAATTTTGCAAATATATCAATTAGTAGGCGGTTTCCTTGGCCAAATTTTGATGATCCTATATTAGGTATAATTATATTCTTTCACATTATTGGTAATAAGAGCGTCCATTTCATTTTTTTGAGAGGGGGGCGTTTCCAAAACCTTGGTCCTTACCTTTAAGTCATAGTGGATTTACTACTCATATAATAATAATAATAATAATATGAACATCATCCATATAGATCAGCTACTATAAATATATACTCTACTACGCATAAATACTTATTTAAATTATTATCCTCCCTATGGATCATCAGGTACATTTTAAACCATCACAATGATATTGCCACACTTTATCAACTCCCGGGGAGCATACTAGCCGAGCTGCCACCGATGATGGCGCTACACCCTATTTGACACCCGACCAACAGTACCCCATTTATACACCTGGGTAGAGAGCAGCAATTGTGGACTAATTGTCTTGCTGAAGGACACAAACGCAGTGGGCCTACAAGAAGGTTCGAACTCGGGATCTCATGATCGGAAAGCGCACGCTCTACCAATCTTGCGACACCACATCCACATATGTTTTGTACACAAATACTCCCATTTGTATAGTTTTCTTCTCGTAGTCACTCTTTTCCATTCCCCAAACTCATGATATGTGGTGTATACATGTATTCTACAAAACATGTTAAACTCAAACGAAGGGAAACATGTATTTTGTGAAAATTAAACAAAAGTTAAATTTTGTGCACAAAAACTTTGCCAGAGTGCGTTGCCAATTGGAGACACTAATAAATAAATGGATATTTTCAAAGAGCCATAGTAGTCTTATTTCTTGTCTGATTGTGCTCAAACCTTTAAGAGATTCCTCCTGCTAATCTCTTTGACTATGGAAGCAACAGTTTGCTGGGGTTTGTATTGTTCTTTTAAAAAAATGTTTATAGTATAATATGCAAGTGTGAAAAATAGCCCACCAGAGTTTGCAGGGGGCTCCATAAGCATGGGGCGTAGATCTGTCTTTGATACCCATTCAACAGGGGGGGGGGGGGGGGGGGGTGATATATACATTCATCCCCATGATGTATAGGTTGTCTACGCCCATGTCCAGAACTTCAGAAGGCCAATCACATGTTTTCACTGCAAGTCAAGAACCAAAGGGGTGAAAAATATCTAATTACGAGGAGTGAACCATATCCCCACAATTATGAACAAAATATAATGTAGAAAGGACATACACATGCGCATGGGTTTTGAAGGACAGTAATACGTAGAGATATTTCTAGCCTGAAGGATTTTCCCCTTGATAAACCATGTGATAACACAAAATTCATTATACATCACAATAAACTTGAGATACAGTACTGAGGCTAACATAATCCTAACCCTTACTTATCTCATAATGAAATATAAAATAACAGTTATAGGTTTGTAAAGATTTAAAAGCATGACTCAGTTTTAAGTGAGAACGAAGCAGAAAATAATTGATAGGACAATTCAGATATTTACTATACATTCACATTTAGTAATTATGATGATTACTTCGGGTGCGGTTCGTTATTCCGAAGGTTCGTTATTCCGAACACGAACAACGCGTACAATTTCCTATACCTGAGTGTTCGTTAATCCGAAAATGAAATAGGGGTTCGTTAATCCGAACATTTGTTGCATTATTCCGAAGGTTCGTTATATTCCGAAGGTTCGTTATTCCGAAGGTTCGTTATTCCGAAGGTTCGCTATTCCTAAAATGAAATCGGGTTCGTTATTCCGAAGGTTCGTTATTCCGAAGGTCCGTTATTCCGAGGGTTCGTTATTCCGAAGGTTCGCTATTCCTAAAATGAAATCGGGTTCGTTAATCCGAAAATGAATTTGGGTTTGTTATAATGCTATATTTTCATATAAAGAGATAAAATAAACTTAAATGTTTGATTGGTCTGGCAAAGGGAGGGAAAGGGGGAGGGGTATGCTTAATGCAGGCTGTAAATTAAATAAACAAAACACAAACTATAGTATTATAACAAGCCCGATTTAATTTTCGGAATAACGAACCTGATTTTATTTTCGGATCAACGAACCTTCGGAATAACGAACCTTCGGAATAACGAACCTTCGGAATAACTGAACCTTCGGAATAACGAACCTTCGGAATAACGGACTGTAACCAATTACTTCTAGTCGCATGTTTACTCTTGGGTATCACAAATGATGGAAATAATCAATTCTATGAAACGACTAACATGGTTTGACTAGCCACAGGTGGTTGCCAAGTTTTCAAAACGTCCTGCATGAAATGTGATCTGAGCATGTACTCATTACAATAGCAGGTTACATAACCACTGTTCATTATGCTGCTTTGACGGTGGTCATGTAACTTGCTTTAATGTATTAGTGTCATGACACTCGGATCAAGATTCATGCGTTACCATACTCTTATTCAAGGCTCTACACTAACTGCTTTATCTACTGGCCCATACAGACAAGCAAAATCATTGATTTTAAAATCTGGCTTGCCCGAACAGAGAATTTAGTTGCCTGCTTACTTCTAGATCTACGATCTACTTCTGAGATCTACGACCTAAAGAATTACATTATTCTCTCATAGTAGATCAATAATTTAGTTGCCCGATCGGGCAACCAAACTATGCATTTACAAAATTATACTTGCCCCATATCAATTTGTACTTGCCCCAGGCAACGGGGCAAGTGCTAGTGTCGAGAAGCCTTATCAGTAACAGTGAGCAAACCCGCAGATGGTTGGTCTACCTCGAGTCCTTCCATTCCAAACCGTTCAAAGTATGAAAAACACTTATTTCGATGGGAAGGTATCACCACAGTCACCAGGGGTAACCTCGCTAGTCATAAGGACCGCTATGCATAACTTGTAACTTCCTATACGTGAATGACCGCTATTCATAAAATGAAAAGGGGTCACTATTCTTAATGGCATAAGGTATAGGAAGTTACACGTTATGACTAGCGGTCCTTATGACTAGCGAGCGGACCCGGTCACCAAAGGGACACCCTGTTGCCATGGACATGAGTGATTCTTCAATTTAACACCATAACAGCACTGAGAGTACGGGATGCATTATCTGAAAGGGAGAAAGAAAAATAAATTTAATAAAGGGATCTGCAATTACCTTGTTCCAAAAAATGTACAATGTTTGATATAATGTGCATTGTTATGATATGATATATGTCCACTTAGTGAAAATTTCCCATTATATGAGTGTTAATTATAGGACCCCGTGGAAGAACAGATCCATCATAATGATGGATCTGAAACGGGCCATCCTACCAATTTTTATATTATTTATATATATAGCAACATGCAAATATAATATTTTAATTAAGAACTGTAATTACTTTTGTGTAAAAATTGTGTATATTATGTTCTATGTAATGTTCTGACTTTTGATGTATTTTTAAATGTTGATTTGGAAATAAAACAAACAAACAAATTATTTTGCCTATGTAGTGAGAAAAAATGCAAAGTAATATTCAATAGTCATTGCTCTGACTTTGTACATGGCTATGACTATCCAGAGGAAACTAAAACATCTGAACACTTCAATAGTACATATATTTTTAATTTACAAAAAGGGAAATAAAAGAAACTTGTGTTATGATAAATACAAATACAGCACGGTTTAAGAGAATTGCTAAAGTTCTAGGAAATTGGGATTTTGAAATGTTACTATAGATCCCTTTATATCCAACAAGTTGAACCTGATGATCAACCTTACAGATAAATCAACATCTAGTAGAGGTTACATAATTTTTGGAGGAACATATTGAATACCATTTATGCTAAACTAGCAATCCCCTTTAATAGTAAATTGCAGTTTTGGGAATGTTAAGGCCCTGTTCAGTTCTGTAAGTTCTGGTGATCAGTTTTTACTTTGTATTGACTCAATTTTAACCCATTGTAAGATCTTGGATATCTATACTGATTAAAAATGGCACTAATACAACTACGCTTTAGCAGCTAGTGTTGTACCTGTCTATGAATAAGGTTTACGTTATAAAGGATATCTCACAAATAGTTTTTCTTTTCCCCTTTTCAACATTTGAGCCTTTGATTCTGTAATTGAAATTGAGTTCTTGATGCTGGATAAAGAGTTCTTGGACATGGTATAATGCTTGAATATAAGGGGAAAATCAAATACCTGAATGGTCAGGGATATTGAGTGTCTGCCAAGCAGATTTATATCAAATTTGTTTAGTAATTTATTAAAATGTGCCTGAATAGTTAGGATTTTATTAGCCTACAAACTGGAATGAAGTCCTTGATCTGGTTTGTATGATATTCACACAAACACAAAAGGAAAAAAACTTACCACTCCATGAGCCTTTGACTTGTAGAGCAGAACAGGCTTGAAGTAGGACTTGGGGTGCACGGAAAGGTGCAGATGATGGATTTTACCCTTGATCACACTGACTGTTACAGGAAGAAATGAAAAAATTACAATAATCATTATTATATTTAAAAATCCCTAGTTACTAAATGGAAATAGTCATAACAACGCTAAGGCTGAAGAAACACATGTCATTAAGAACCTGTATGAAATATTCTCAACCGATTTGATGCACACAAATCATTAATAAGCTCATGCCCTGTAATAAGTTAGAGGCCCAGTTTCATACAATTTGGAGTCCATGGCCCCGTTGCATAAAGAGATGCAATTGATCACAGAGTTGCAATTAATTCTAAGCCCTTCATGTGACCAAATGAGCACATCTGATTGGTTCAAATGCGCAAATTTTCTTACAAGCAACTAATTGCAACTTTGCAATCGACTTAATCTCTTTCTGCAACGGGACCCTCATGTCAAAGGTTAAAGGTCATTGATATTTTGGCAGAGAAAATACATTCTTTGATTCAGCTTATATGCACACACACTAGGTTTTTAGTAAAAACATACTGATTATTTTCCTAGGGTTTTAGCCAATTCGGACAACATTGATATTTTTGGGCGCCCTTGGCCATTTTTAAACAAAAATAAGCAACGTTCTCTGATTCAGATACAAATCACAATAAGTTGTCCTTAAACCAAAACAATTGTTTTCCTAGAATCTGGCGTTGTGACGTTGAAGGTCACAGGGCTAAATAAAAACATTAAAACAAACAAATTGCACTGGTATGTCAATGCCGTTAAGCTCTTACATACCCCACCTCCAGAACCCACCCAACTGGCAGGAGTTTTATCATTGCAGCAGTCACTGCCTAGAATAGTCAACCCAATAATGTAGTCCGGATGATTAATGGAAATGGAGTTCAACCCTTCAAGATACGTGTGCACCAGTACCATTTGCAAAAAACGTACATCAAGTATTCAAGGGCTCTCTAAAATATCAAGCTGCTGCGAACCATTAATTAGCCTATGGGGCTTTCGTTTACATTGCTTGTATGCATTTATATGAGTTTGAATTACATGCTACATACTCACCTTATGGACATGATGAGGTTATGAAGACTGCAGTTATATCCAGAACAATATCCAGCCAACGAACCATATCTTGGGAGTGAGGCGCTTTGTGTCTGCACTGTTGAGGACCTGACCCAACAAGACAACATGACATCCATCACAACGATCCAACAACGAAGAGACGTCATTAACATCTAGAGGTGATACAAATAAACAAAGCAAATCGTTTAATTTAGCATTTAAACAAAATATAAAGCTTCATTAGTTGAACATTTGCACAGAGACAGTGGCACAGAATGATGAATAATGACTAGAATGATTTATTCCGATCAGATATATTTGTGGATATTTCAGCTATTTCTTAACACATTAAAGTCATTAAAGTTGTATGTTCTTTCAGAATTGGCACTCAGTTGTTCATTATCTCACAAAAAAGTGTATATTTTGTAGCGCCGTGTTTACCAAAACTGAAATCACGATCACGATCATAGAAGGGAAGCACGGATGTATGGACACTCCAAACGCATAATGTTTTGATCTGGCCACTTTGTTGTGGATGCATACAAATAAACTGTACTTAAATTTTGTTCAGTGGATACTTTTCAAGCTCGCCTTCATAAAAAAAGTCTTCTTTAATTATGATTAGTGCTGAACACTAAACAAATTTATTGGGGCTCTTATAAACTGTTTGTGGCTATTTTGAGGGTTGAACCACTTTGATTTGTTCCCCTATTTGTTCACTCTATGAACAAAATCATTGCTTCAATACACTACAAGATGCCTGGCAACAGAAAATGCAGGATTTGTTTTTTTTTTTCTTTTTCATGCCGATATTCATATTTCATCCTGAAATTAAATTTATGTAAATTTGTTAAATTTACTAGGTAGGCCTACAGGTAGTATATTTTTAAAAAATCAGAAGGAATATTAATAAATCATGATGCAAAGGAAATAAGCCTGACACCTACATGTACCTTAGTGGTTCATGGAATAATTCAATACTGAATATACACTATACCTGCTATGATCTTCCTCTTATGGGAATGATTATGCTGCACAGTCCAAGCTGCTTGACCTCCATGGCTCTCACTGTCGGGTGCTAGAGACTACCAGTCTGCTTGCAAAAGCTGGGCCTCTGCCCTCTTACATATGCCTGCAATTAATGTAAAAGTAAATAATCAATGAGTGTTGAATCCATGCCAGTATCTGTGCTTTAGCAAGCAAAATTGGGGTTATGTTAAATGAATGGGTAGTATTTCCTCATGATGGGTTTGGAACGTATATTTCAAGATCCTGGTCTTCAAACAAACCTGTAAACAAACAAAATCAAAGTAAAATACATAATGTGTGCTCGACCTACAATAATATTATCATATCATGTTCTACGTCGATTATCCAAAATGCCGTGGGTCTAATTTATTCAACTCTACATGGCGAAGCCCTCCAGTAGCCCCCCGCTGATTATAGTTAACTCCGGTAAAGAATCGCATTGTAGAAATACATATTTTGTTCCGCCCGCCCACTAACACAAATAGCTACATTATAAAAGCTTTATGCGGATATGAACCTCTTCCCCCTGCTGCACTATCCACAGATCCAACACAACTTGCCAACCCCCTTACGCAGGACAATAAAAAATTGATGTCGGGCAAGTATAATTTCATAAATGGTATAGTTTACTTGCCTGATCGGGCAACTAAATAATACGTCTAAATAATACATGAGAGATCAATGTAATTTCATGTGTTTAAATCTCAGCTATAAGTAACAGGGCAGGTAAATTTTATATTGGGGCAAGCAAAATGGTAAATTATTGTGATTTTACTTGTCTGCTTATTTTGGGCAATAATAAGCGGTCTCCACACGTTGCACGTGTGCTTTCTTAATTTTCGGTGGAAAATCGAGCAGCTAGACGAAGGGTTTCAAATGGGACTTTCCTAAGTATAATTTATCCAGTTTAAAGTGACATTTTGTACAATAAATAATTAAATTATAAAATCTAGATATAGATTTGGTGACTTTAAATAGACTGTTCTTTTCTCCCTGTTTGTAGTTCAAAGTGCGTCCATTATACTTTGCCATCGTGTCACTGGTAGTTCCAGAGTTCAGAACATCTACAATAGTAATACGTCTTTGGTTGTAGATATGTATTGTCCTAAGTCTAAGTTTATATACACCTACCAGTAACAAAGCATACTCTGAACTCTGCCAAACTTTTTAAAGTTTTTATTGGCCATATTATAGTCGCATCTTTTAGTAACTTTCAAATTGTCAAAACTCTACAAATTCATACAAATACAGTTAAATAAACTCATAAACTACTTGATATACCTTCCAATTGCATGAACTGCTAATGATTTAAATCAAATGGAGATGTCATTCAAGAATTGTTTATGTTTGTAACTCTATGAAAGTTAAAAGAAAAAGACAAAATTACAATGGCATTACATGTATTAACATAAAAACGTATGTATGGGACTACACAGCAGCTAAAGATCTGCAACTGGCTAATAATACTAGCAATAATCGCCAGCAGAATCCTCCATGCTGCTAACCAAATCAACTCTGTGACAAACAAAAGTGAATTATAATATCTATGACATTAGTAGAATATATACAATTGCAATAAAACTCACCATAATTGCCGTTCCATGTAAGAAAATCATGTTTGTAGCAGCTTTTCTTTTACCAGCAGGGAGAGTCAGTCAGCTCAAATGACACAATGCATATCAATGCACACACGTCCACAAAGCCTACCATATTCGTTGCCATACCAACCATGGCATATTTGGACCACGCAGGATTTGGAGCAAACTCCTCCGTGGTCCAAGAGTGAGAAAAAAGGCAAATCCTCCGTGGTCCAATTGACTTGTGTACAAATCTGGACCACGGCTACACTTTTTTAGTGGACCACGCATGCATTTATATCTCTCTCTCTCTCTCTCTCTCTCTCTTATAGCTCCGTCTATACGCACTGTGCTGCAGCAGCGCGCGCACACAAGCGATTTTCGAGATTTTCTCTGCTTGCTGCGATATATCGCAGATGCGATCAATAAGAGGATCGTTAAGTGGTATCGTAATCGGAACTGCGCTGACAGAATGAGTGATATGTGATATTAAAAATGATTCCATAGCAATGTAGAAATACTTTCAGGATCACAGACTTGTTTTGTATGTTCATTTGGGATATGTCTTTGATGTAAGAGAGCTAAATCTCTGTCCGGAGGTACCCTTTAATTAATTCTACTATGCAAACAGTAACATGTGGAGTACCACAAGGATCTGTTTTAGGACCAATTTTTGTATTATTATACATTAATGACTTGCCATTTTCTTCACCGTCTTTGCAATTTGTAATGTTTGCTGATAGAATATATTTTTAAAACATAAAGATATTGATCAATTAAATAACATAATGAATAATAAATTGATAAATGTTCACAAATGGTTTTTAGCTAATAAATTGGTTCTGAATGTTTTGAAAACACATTGTATGATATTTTGTAGTACGTCTATGTATACACATTGAACAGGTGAAAACTGTAAAGTTTTTAGGAGTTTTTATAGATGAGGAAATGAAATGGAAAAGTCATGTTCATAACGTTACAAAAACAATTGCAAGAAATATTGGTATTTTAAACAAGCTACGAGAATATCTTCCTGAGCACATTTTATTGTTGTTATATAATACTTTAATTTTACCACATTTGAATTATTGCATTATACTTTGGGGATGCTGCAATAATTATCTTTTAGATCGATTGATTAAACTATATAGAAAAGAGTTATTAGAATAATAACAAACTCTTCATATTTATCTCACTCTAAACCCCTTTTTATAAAATTGAAGGTTTACCCATTTTTCAACTTTATTAAAGTGAGGCCTGTAAAGTGTCTAACTCCACGAAAATTACTTGGAGCTTCCTCGTTTCTCTTCTACCGTGTTGTTTAGCTTATGGTAAGAGAAGAATAAAATAGGGTTATATTTTTTTCAAATGCCCCTTTAGTATGACGATATCTATCATTCAGCTCAAAAGCGTTAATTAACGGTCATAAACCTCATAAACGTCCTTTGTAAAAGCTGACGCATATTTTCGCTTTTTTAACCAGGAAAGCAGTGTTCTTTTTCAATGAAACTTTCACACCTCATTCGGACATATCTTACAATGATTTTGGTACAGAATTTAAGTCTCAAATGTCATTTTGGGCAATATCTGACACTTTACATGTGCACCTTTAATATATACACAATTTACAACTACAACTTCAACTATAACCTGTAAATGAATTTCCCTTACCAATGAAAGTTGTTTATGAATATAATCTCGGTATTTTTATGTATTTATTTCACCCAAAATGTTACCTGATTTATTTGATTCGTTATTTATTCAAAATTCTGATGTACACAATTACGATACAAGATCTAAATTCGACCTTCGTGTTTCTTATGGACACACACAATTTGTGTCATTCTGTTATTACGTATAGGGGTCCACTTGTATGGAATGGCTTGCCAGAACAAATGAAGGAGTGTGTATCATTGACATCTTTTTAAAATAAATCTTTTTTATTATGTAGGTTTTAATCTGACAATTTGTATATTCTTATAGAATTATTTTATAATAGCACAATTCAAATTTGTATGTATCTTATATTTGCGTTATGTCTCGGTGTTATTTTATAGTGTGACAATCTAACTTTAACTTTATTGAAATATATTGTAATTTGTAATCCATATTTGATCTAGGGATCATACTCATACGTTTTTATAAACATTTCATCTGATCCCTCCACAATCATTTAACTTGTCCCATTATCTTGTCTCTTTGGTATGGTTCTGGTGTTGTGTTTTTTTTGTTTTTTTTTTTTTACTTTATATAACTCATGCTTTTCTTGTATTTTGTTTTAATGATTTGTGGAAATAAAGAAGACAATTCCCCAGGGGGAATTGTATTGAATTTGTAAGTCGCTAAGAGATGATAATTGTATCATAATTATTAGGCGCTATATAAATAGTAGGCGCTATTTTTTATTATTATTCAATGATTGATATTTTAAATAATAACCATGGATAAATCGAGAGAAAACAATTGATTTCATTATTAGCGAGAAGAGAACAGAACTGCACAAGAGAACGACGAAATTGCGATTATGAATTTAGTCGATTTGTAATTTTAAAAAATAAAAAGGGAACTGAATTATTTTGATTGTATTCAAAATTAAGCTGGTAAAATTTCTAGTCAAAGGCGTTAAGTAAATTCATAACTTACCAGCCGCAAACGACAGAAGAAAAACCGACAATACGAGTAGATTAAAACGCATCATGTTGACTGTTGGAAAGGTTAACGTACACACAAATGATGTGCAGGAGCTAGTAAACTGTTTAAATGAAGCGAAGATGCTCCTAGAATTCGGAAATACTAATGGATGACTGTCAAACTCTCAGAAGCCAAGGTAACCAAACAATTTTCAGAGACACGAAACTCTTTCATGTGCTGCATTCGACGGTTTCGACAGTTTCTGTCAAAAATCAAATACTCCGCTCTGTAAAAATGGCTGAAACGGTTCCAAGCACAATAGAGTGGTGAAGTGTGATGTCATAAATGATGTCATAAACATTTTTTTTCGAATTTTTAAATTTGAACTCCATTTTCAGAAAGAGCATAATAAATAATGTCCAAACACCGAAAATCAAAGGAATAGGTTACGTAGTGGCTGAGATATGCCCATCCGAATGATTTTTTTGTCAATGGGCAATCAGTGTTATAGTGCACTGGTTCCTAAATTTATTAACCAGTGCACTATAACACTGACTGCCCTTTGAAGGAAAATTCATTCGGATGGGCATATCTCAGCCAATAGGTAACATATTCAGTTGATTTTCGGTATTTGGCCATTATTATTGATGCTCTTACGGAAAATGGAGTTCAAATTTAAAAATTCGAAAAAAGTGTTTTCATGACGTCATGGCTTCTGCACTCTATAATATTAAGCCAAGCCCCTTTTCAACAAACCAAACAATGGAATTCTCTTTGCGCATGTGCATCTTATAGTAGAGCAGATAAGTGTAATAATCTTTCAAAGTTTGATACAAGCAACAAACTTGGTATGTAGGCTACCTTAGGCCCTTAGGGACACTCTTAAGGACAAAACCATCACATGCACAATTTTGTATAACAAATGGTAACCAATGTGATAATAGAGAGCGCCCTCTTGTGTTTTAATGGCTCTTTTTGAATGATAACAGGCTCAGTTTGACTTATTCGTTTGTAATTGTGTATACCTTTCGATCATGGTGGAGATATAACTGTAGCCTATACTAGTTTGTAATGTTATGGTGCCGGTTTCGATTACTAAAATTCAGTTTGCCCAAAACAATACTTTCCCTTTAAATCGTATGCGTGCATCCGTCTTGCTCGTGACAAACCAATGGACAATTGGGCCCACTTGGGATTACTGCCTCTGTCGAGAATTGTGCAGTCCAACATTAACAATGATGACATAATTATGTATTCAATCCAAATTGTGCTAGTTCTTGTTTTTAATTACGGTACATGAATGAAAATTAATCCTCTTGATATAGGGATGGAATCGCATCTTCATTTTCGCGATTCGGTCATTGAATAATTATTAGTAATTTACATTTCCGGTGAAAGGGTAATATGGCAATATATCAAAAAATAAAACATTTGTTGACATGTGCAAAAAGTGATGAATGGTGTACTTTGTTGTTATACGATATGTCCACAGGGTATTGTTAATATGGATGATTATATGGCCCAGTAATGAGCAAAAATGCAAAGTAATCACTATCGCATTGCATTGACTTTGTACACGGTTACGACTATCCAGTGGATATGCATCTGAACATTTCAGTCGTAAATATCTGTTTAACGCAACTGAAATTCGAAAAACGGAAACCTGTCCCTGGTTATAGTGTTATACAAATACAACTGAGGGAACCGCTAAAATTCCAATTTGATTTTGAGGATTTGGACAATGTTCCTATATAATCCTTTAAGGGATAGTTGAGTGAGTGTTGGTATAGGGGGGCACTTCACAAAATATTTTTTTGTGAGATAATGAAAAACTGACTGTCAAATTTGAAAGAACATACAATTTTAATTACAGAATAAACTTTATTCGAACAAAGTCGGTTCAGAAACGACTGAAATATCCATAAACATATTTGTATTAAAAAATTCCTCACCAGGAGATATTTTGACTTTTTAGACAAATTCTAAAAAATGCTTAAAGACTACTTTCAACACAATCTGAATAGGTTTTTAAAAAAGCTGTTGATGATATCTCTATTGAATAATTATTTTAACAAAACATTAAATGCACATTTTTTTATGAAAAATGGCTAAAACCAATTATTTTTTAGAGAGCGCCCTCTTGAGTTGTAACGGCTCTTTTTGAATGATAACAGGGGTTTTACTTAGTCGTTTGTAATTGTGTATACTTTTCGAGCATGGTGATGTTATAACTATTATTTTGTACCGTAATGGTGCAGGTTTTGGTTACTAAAGTTAAGTTTGACCAATACTCAACTATCCCTTTAACTTGTGGCTTCTGGGTTAATTAGCCGCCCAACTTGTCTTTGCTCATAATATTTTTGTTCTGTTAACTTTTATAGTGATGGCATTGAGGGAAGATTTCTGTGTCATTTTACCATACAAACCCCTGTTGTTTTGGGTTTTTGTTATTTTTCGTTTTGTTTCTGTTCAGTGTTTAATTCTGTGTGTGTTCGTTGACATGAAGTCTGCACTTTACAGAGTGTCCCTAAACACTGACGAAACCCAAGTTCGGCGGTTAATTTCTCAATGATTAAGAAATAATTGTCAGAATTGTACACACAACTGAGCTCGACGATCTACCGGCGCCGATTCCATCCGAAAACTTACACAATGCATTGGGGGGGGGGGGGGGGGGGGGGGCGAGCATTGTTTTGTGAACAATGCTCTGCCCCCCCCCCCCCCCCCCCCCCCCCCCCCCCCCCCCCAATGCATTGCGTTTTCGGATGGAATCGGCGCCGGTGGCTCGATCATATTCTTTTTCTATCCATATTATGACACCATACAGACACCTATAAACATCACGCATGACTGATTATTTAAAGACAATCTGAAGTGGTACTGTCAGAAACCCATGGGTATTGATAGATGACTTCTACATAGTAGAAACACTCGATCCACTCTGTTGTTAGCTGCATCGTCGGGCAAGCTTCAAAATGTTTCCTTTTCGCAGGAAAACAAATGGAAATCTGCATTATTTGTTGTCATAGGGCCTATTTTTTTAATATGAATCAATTAGATTGGCAATGTGATTGCTGAATGTATAAAATGTTATATAACATATTTTCTAATTATCATTATTAAAAAAAAGCCTCACCAACCAAATAAATATATGGCAGCCGCACTATTTTTTACAACAAGGCACTTCACAAATCAATGAATGCGTGATGTTTTTTGATTATCTGTATGGCCTTACATGGATGACATGGAATATTAGCTTTCCAGTGATGCGTTCAATTCTTACAAACATTTTGGCTTGGGTGTTTTTTTTTTTTTTAGAGGCACTCTGTATTGAAACAAAAGTACATCACGAAAGAAGTAGAAGTGAACAATAACAACAACAACGACAACAACGGGCATGTTGCATTGAAGTTCTTGAACCGAATCGTCATCATGGGACAAATTTACGCTAAGGTAATTTACTCAAGATGCCTTATTTATTTGCAGTGCATGATATTCAACTGATGAAGCAAGGAATATCGGGTTGAAGGTTGGCGAAAAGGGTTTTTTTAGTCGTGTTTTCCGTCTCTGTATAATCATTAAATCTTCATTGTAGTCCCACACGTAGTATCCCGTGTGACTACTAAAAGTATACGCATACGATAAACGTCTCTTCTGTACTACATGTATACTGCATTCTGAAAACAATCGCCACAACACAATTACAAGTGGGATATATTGTTGGCTGTTGCAGGCACATGGTGGATAGAGTGTGTGCGCTTAATTCGGGCCCGTAGTTGGCCCTCTGGGTAAAAATCTAGCATATTTATCTTACTTGAACTTGAAGACGTCTTGAATTGATTCTCAAAACCAAATCCCTGAATTTGAAATTGAATAAACTGTGAATTGCAAATAATGATTGTAAATTGTCTTATGATGTCGAACATGGCTTGTCTAACCTGACCTAGAGTGTCCTAGACTCGAGTTAGACCGATAAATCTGTTGTTTTCAGGGCCTCTTGGGATCTTGTTCTTGTTACTGTACAGTTAATTACTTAGTTACACTGCTACGTGTTTAATGTTTTAATTATTCCATTCAAGCAATGTTAAATTCTTCCCAACAACCGTCCACCATTCGAAAATTGCAGGAAAAAACTGTGAAAAAAATATGAATAGTAACCATAAATAAATTGTACCTGTTAGTTAGTGTTATGTACATACATTGTCCTTGATTTGTATTAAGGAGTACAAAATCTTCACAAAATAAAGTCTGGTAAAATTACTGAAATTTCTTAAATTCTACTTAAGATAGTTTAATGTGTCTTGGTTTGTATGTTTCCCTAGGAATTGACAAAGGAGAGTGTTGGTGAATCACCCATCATGCAGGCAGAGCCTAAACTTCATCGTCATGTGTTTGATGGAAATAATCCAGTGAGTAAGATCATCTTCTTTTATATTTTAGCTGCACAGTATGTAAAATTTAATTTAGGTATTGTACTGTTACTCCACTGTGCCCGCCAAACAGGGCACTACGAACTATTGCACGAAGGGATGGCTTCCGGGTTTCGTCGAGCGAGCGACGTATTCATCTAATTACGTGACGTCACTACTACGGCAGCATCGGGCCGATTTTTATGAATGAAATGGATGCGCACTAGCTTACCCCTACATCTGCGTGCGGTGTGCTACAAGATTCTGCTTGCAACTGTGCTTCATCTGGTACCAAACTCGGCCTAGTTTCCACTTTTCTTTTATTTTTCACGATTTTTTGAAAGTGCTGTTCAAGAGCGGAAAGCCCATACGATACCTTGGTCTTACTATCTGTGATTTCGGTAAGTAGTATACTTTTCATGATATTCTTACGAATTTCCGTCGGTGTCGCATCGTGTTCGTGGATGTTTCTAGATTGATAATGTCTATGTATAATACCTGTGTTGTGGTTGTATGAGAGCAGTCGCTGTAATATGCATGGAATTGTACCGTCTCAGATGCTGGCGTGTAGTATCGCTCACGATACTTTGAGAAGGGGTGGGCATCGTGGCCGCCCGCAATTGCGCCCGCGCGTGCTATCGATACTACCTCCATGCGATATTCTACACAGAGCTGCAAAGCTGATTTCGGGCACGTGCACCGAGGAGCTACGTCATGAGCAAGGCAGCCAATGAGATCGCGCGCTGAGCTGCAGCCAACCGTTGTACAGGGTGAATGGGGAATAGTTCATAGTGCAGGGTCAGTAGGTGACTGTAGTACACTAGATTAGAAGAAGAAGAAGGGGTTAAAGCCGTTTTGGGCGGGTGCTGCGCCCCCCGCCCGCCGTGGCTAAATACAAATCATAGATATCTTCATAATCAGTCAATTACCACGCACTCACTCAGTAACACGATAATTGAACATAAACGTTAACTCACCTTAAAACTGGCTCCTCCAGAGCTCCGACGTGACTCGTCCGTCCTCTCGCTCGGCGGACGTCAACGTTCCTTTCCAACTGTTGGAATCCCCGGGATTCCCAATTCCGACCCCTCGCGGCTCCGCGTGGAGCCATGCTTCTCTCTCGTGTGCCCGACAAACACACAGTTTACGGTACTACTACAAGACACACAACGTGAAACACATAACACATAGGTCCTTATCCCAAAACCTACTCAACTGGCTTCCCAAGCCTTCACCCTTTTTGGCTCCCAAACCCGTTTGGAATCCCGATCCCACATGCCCAGCCCCAAACCCGTGCCGGAGCGCTACGGCGCCACACCTGCGGCGCACGTCCGCTCCCGTCGCACTCCTGGGATCGACTGGCTCCATTTCGGCCATCCAGTACCGGCGCACGTCCGATCACGTCGCGCTCCTATGATGAACTGGCAACGAAACATGGCCGTCTTTTCCCGAAGTGCATCTAGCTCATGCGTGCGTGACCGACCAGTTTGAATAGCCCGCGCTTGCGTCATGTATTCCCAATACATGCCGCTCGCGCGGGGGTACAAAGGTCGGCATGGCATGCACGAGAGCACTCATTGTCTACCGCCGCTGCGGATATACGGTCGGGTAGACTCGAGAATACCGCCAGTCACGTGCTTCTTAAACGGGCCATAGTACCCGTAAAATCAGTGACGGCTACAGGGTCAATATTACAATTTACAAATAAATAGTTTGTTCAGGACTATTGAACACAATCTAATATTTATAAAAAATTATTAACAAACAAAGGCTGAGTCTGTTCGGTCGAGCACACAGACCTATCACTATCAGGGCCCAGTTGTGTTTTCTTCTAGTGCACTGGTGTTCAACTGGTGAAATCTTTCTGGGCCCTGTTTATAAAATAACTGTGATGACTCGGCCTTGACCAAGATGCAGAAGATTGTCACAGGTAAGGTTGCATGCCGTTGTGAATGTCACAACCTGTCAGCCATGAATAATGGAATCGCCCATCAATCATGCATGCCGGTCAGGCAGAGGAAGAGCCTTGACCTCATCACCATGTGTTCGATGGAAATAATCCAGTCAGTCATCTTCTGCTTGTGTGTAAAATGTAAAAAAATGCTGAATAAAGGGTCAACGATAACCGCCCAATTTTTTAGACAGGTTCCCCGTTAATACGTGTGGTTTGCGGTTGCACCATGTGAGATGGGTGGATTGGTGAGTCCTGAAAAGGACTATGGTAGTCCTAGAAAGGACTGTTGGTAGTCCTAGGAAGGACTGTTGGTGTAGTCCTGACAAGAACTGTTGGTATTCTTTCTAGGAGAGTCCTAAAAAGAACTGTTGGTAGTCCTAGAAAGGACTGTTGATAGTCCTAGAAAGGACTGTTGGTAGTCCTAGAACAGTTCTTGTCAGGACTACACCAACAGTCCTTTCTAGGACTACCATCTAGTCCTTTTCAGGACTCACCAATCCAACCATCTCACATGGTGCAACCGCAAACCACACGTATTATATACACCACCATGGAAACCGATACTTATAAGCAACAGCTTCCCCGTTGTTATTAACAATACAACAAGCCTCCACACTACCTTCAGGCAAGTAAAATCGTTAAGTTCTACATTTTGCTTGTCCCAATATGAAAAAAAAAAATTCCCTCTTCTAGAGGAGATAAACAGATTTGTAATAACATTGTTCTCTAGTTATTTAGTTGCCCGATCAGGCAAGCAAACTAGACAATTTGATGACATTTTACTTGCTGGACACCAATTTTAATTTCCCTGGGCAGGCGGGAAAGTGTCGAGCCCTGATTACAACAATAATCTGTACATGTTTTATTCCTTATTATTATTGATTGAAAATGAGCAAAGAAAAATAGGCTTCGCCGGGAATCGAACCCGAGACCTCCGGATTGCTAGACCGGTGCTCAAACCATCAAGCCACGAAGACCTTTGAATGGTGGTTGTTCCCATGAAACCCTTTTCAATGCTCGAATAGTCAGAAGCTTTATAAACTGGGCCAATCCCAAGGATAATTAAATCAACTTTTATAGAGAAAGGCGCAGGATCACGCGAAGTGATACAGCTTTTTTATTAATTAAATTCAAAGATAGAGGAAACTGACTAGAAATATTTAAATGATTGAAAATGAGCAAAGAAAAATAGGCTATCTTTGAATTTAATTAATAAAAAAGCTGTATCACTTCGCGTGATCCTGCGCCTTTCTCTATAAAAGTTGATTTAATTATCCTTGGGATTGGCCCAGTTTATAAAGCTTCTGACTATTCGAGCATTGAAAAGGGTTTCATGGGAACAACCACCATTCAAAGGTCTTCGTGGCTTGATGGTTTGAGCACCGGTCTAGCAATCCGGAGGTCTCGGGTTCGATTCCCGGCGAAGCCTATTTTTCTTTGCTCATTTTCAATCATTTAAATATTCTAGTCAGTTTCCTCTATCTTTGAATTTAATTAATAAAAAAGCTGTATCACTTCGCGTGATCCTGCGCCTTTCTCTATAAAAGTTGATTTAATTATCCTTGGGATTGGCCCAGTTTATAAAGCTTCTGACTATTCGAGCATTGAAAAGGGTTTCATGGGAACAACCACCATTCAAAGGTCTTCGTGGCTTGATGGTTTGAGCACCGGTCTAGCAATCCGGAGGTCTCGGGTTCGATTCCCGGCGAAGCCTATTTTTCTTTGCTCATTTTCAATCATTTAAATATTTCTAGTCAGTTTCCTCTATCTTGAATTTAATTAATAAAAAAGCTGTATCACTTCGCGTGATCCTGCGCCTTTCTCTATAAAAGTTGATTTAATTATCCTTGGGATTGGCCCAGTTTATAAAGCTTCTGACTATTCGAGCATTGAAAAGGGTTTCATGGGAACAACCACCATTCAAAGGTCTTCGTGGCTTGATGGTTTGAGCACCGGTCTAGCAATCCGGAGGTCTCGGGTTCGATTCCCGGCGAAGCCTATTTTTCTTTGCTCATTTTCAATCATTTAAATATTTCTAGTCAGTTTCCTCTATCTTTGAATTTAATTAATAAAAAAGCTGTATCACCTTCGCGTGATCCTGCGCCTTTCTCTATAAAAGTTGATTTAATTATCCTTGGGATTGGCCCAGTTTATAAAGCTTCTGACTATTCGAGCATTGAAAAGGGTTTCATGGGAACAACCACCATTCAAAGGTCTTCGTGGCTTGATGGTTTGAGCACCGGTCTAGCAATCCGCAGGTCTCGGGTTCGATTCCCGGCGAAGCCTATTTTTCTTTGCTCATTTTCAATCATTTAAATATTTCTAGTCAGTTTCCTCTATCTTTGAATTTCCTTATTATTATTATTACTTCCAGATCAAGGTGGAGCATGTGCACATCGATGGTCTTGGAAGGACGAAGGATGACCTGGTGGTCCGGCAGCTGAAGGATGTCTTCCAGGCCAAGACCTTCAAGGAGGTCATCAGAGGACGGGGGAAGCCAAGATGAGGCTGGAGGGGCTTGGTGTCTTCAAGAGTGTTGGTGTTTTCATCGACACAAGCAAAGGTTTGTAAGTGTTTTAATAGTTGGTCTTGGGAAGGACGAAGGATGACCTGGTGGTCCAGCAAGGCCTGAAGGATGGTCTTCCAGGCCAAGACCTTCAAGGATGTCATCCAGAGGACGTGGGAAGCCAAGATGAGGCTGGAGGAGCTTGGTGTCTTCAGGAGTGTTGGTGTTTTCATTGACACAAGCAAAAGGTTTGACAAGCCTAAAGAACACAGTCCGGCTAGAGTCAAGACCAAGCCAGTTGGAGCCAATTCAACATTACAAAGCTGGCCCCGACTGGATTTCCGACTGCCATAGTCGGAGTTGTGAGCCCAAATTCTACTAAATGACCAGTCATATCAGGTTTTCACTGTATCATTTTTTTGCCCTGACAAAGATCCAGCTAGGATTTAAAGCTAGGGGCTCTATTATATGACCCTCTTTATTTAACCCCTTGACTATGGAAACCGGGTGGGGTTTGTTATACAAAGTCTATGGGGGGATTTCAGAAACTCAAATGGAAACGGGTTTAATCACATTGCGATTTTTTAGTAGATTAGCAGTTTTTCAGCAGTATTTTCTTCATTTTGTTTTTTACCGGCAGGTCCAGAATCAAGCCCAGATGGACTTGATGTGACGTTTCAATGTCCGTGAGACTCGCAGGATGGACCGGGAGTGCTCACACCGCAGTGGGAAATAACGAAGGCAGCCTGGTAAGTCTCACCTCGGTTGAAGAGGTGTTCTATGTGGTGTTGCATTAAGAGTTGGGTCATTCCACGGGGGTTGGGGCAAAAAATATGACAATGTCCATGTAACGGTGGTAATGAGATCTTCTACTACACATGGAAGATGAAATCATCTGTTGAAGATCTTTTATGCAATGAATATTATATAGTAGTGTCCTACCAGAATCATTCCTGTTTCAGTTGCCTTTCTTCAAAATCTTTATGCTTTAAATACACATTTCTCTTTTTACCACCGTTGCATGGACATCATATTCATATAAACATTACATAAACTTTGGGTTCCATACTATTGATTCACCATTGAAGCTTGAGTACTTCTGAAGAGAGTTGGCTATGCTTTTTATGCAAAAACTCATTTGAGCAAACATTGTTACAGTTGATAGGAGATACAGTTTCTCACTTCTGGAATGACCCAGTTGTGATGAAAGTGATCCATTAACTTCAGTGTACATTTTCAACCAAATTCACTTGGTGCTTTCACACTTCTCTTGTACCTTGTTGTTTGGCTCTATTATGGTAGCAGAAGAATTAAAGGTTTTTTCATGCCTCAGCCAGGAAGTGGCCGGAGGCATAGGGTGGAATTCACAAAGGAGGTTTGTAGGAGGTTTGTACAAACCATGGTTTGACGATGGTTTACATCTATGGAATGCTGCTCGCATACAGTAAATTGTAAATCCACATTGTTAACAAGTATGGAGTTTACATTCCTTCTCCATCAGTTTACAATGGCATTCCATAGATGTAAACCTTGGTCAAACCCTGGTTTGTACAAACCTCCTTTGTGAATTCCACCCATAATGTTCGCTGGTTGTTCGTCCATCCGTCTGTACGTACGTATGTATTATTATTTGTTTTAGTGATGATCTAATCCGTCTATTCCACTATCATCATCAACCATAAAACATTGGAGAAGAAATCTCACTTTATTACTGAAACAGATGACCTTGAATTATTGGAAAATTCTGGTGGCTACAAAACATTTGAGTGGCCAAAATTAAGCATAATCCTGTGCACTTTCTTTAGAAAAGTTGATTTAATTATCCTTGGGTTAGTACCCTGTTTCTATAGCTTCTGACTAATCGAGCAATGAAAAGGGTTTAAGAAACGTCCCCCATTCAAGGGTCTTTGTGGCTCAATGGTTGAACACCAGTCTAGCGATCCGGAGGTCTCGGGTTCAATTCCCGGCAAAGTCCATTTTACTTTGCTCATATTAAAAAATTAAGCATAGTATGCTTAATTTTTGAAAATGAGCAAATTACTTAGAAATGTTTCAGATTCTTTTCTAACTTAGGCATGGCATAGTTCAGATGCACAGTGGCAAAAAGCAATCAAGTAGTGAGTTTCTGATTTGATTAAAACGAATTCATGTTTTTTGTTCAAAGTGATAATCCCATATTATGTCGGCCAAATAAACATTAGAACAGCCACAATGGAGCGTACTAAGAAATTGGTAGGGTACTATTATAAAGGCATGATAAATCAACCTCAGATCATGCATGCCTAATTCATCCATCTGGAGAAAAAAAATAGGCTCGGGGCAAATGAACCCCCTAAATACCCAAAAAGAGCCCCCGAAAATTTGTAGAGTTCAATGCAAAACAGATTTTAATAATAATAATAATATTCATTTTTATATAGCGCTTGTATCACCGAAGTCCCAAAGCGCTCGGAGCATTATTACCTTGGCTTTAGCCGAGCTACATGTACCATGATGGGGCGCTCAAGCATTTCAAGGAATAAATTCCTGCCAAGTATCCATTTACTACACCTTGGCTGAGAGCAGCAAATGTGGATAAAGTGACTTACTGAAGGAATTTTTAGAGTGCTATCTTCAGGCAGTCAAGCCTGAAAATTAACCCCTAAAGAAAGACATTTTATTTTTTTTCCCTGAAATATTGACAAGGTTATATTCTAGCATCATAAAAAACAGATTTAGTTTTTGATTTGTTCATAATATTCTTGAAGTGGCGCATTATCAAACCACAAAGTCAACTTTTGTCTAGTTCTATTTTTATCGATGACACAAAACGTGAAACAAAAAATCATGTATATGGAAAGTTGATCTTCTGACATCATAAAAAAAAAAAAAAATTCCTTTAATTTGTCCCTGATTCTTGAAGTAGGGCATATCAAACCACAAAATCAACTTTTGTCTAGTTCTATTTTTATCGATGACACAAAACGTGAAAAAATAATCAGTATTGATAAGTGAGAGAGGATTGAGAACTTAAGGAAATTGAAACAAAGCTAGTAAGTTGAATGGGAAGGTTTCGATGGGTTATGATAACGGACCTGGGAGTAGGGCATATCAAACCACAAAATTGCTTTTTGTTTAATTCTATTTTTATCGATGACACAAAAAGTGAAACCTGTAAATATTTTCAACTTTATATTTTAAACTAAAAGGTCACCGTATTCCTTTAGTACATAGAAATTGAAACAAACAAATATGTTTAATGGGAAGGTTTTGATGGGTTATGATAAAAAGTTAGCAATAGTACTTGAAATACATGAGGAGAGAATTGGAAATGGAAGAGATAACCTTTAAATATATTGTTAAAGGGACTTAGTAACATTGTCCAAATCCTCAAAATAAAATTGTAATTCTAGCGGTTCCTTTATACCTTGTTGTATTCGTATTAACAATAAAATCATGGGACAGCTTTCGGTTTTTCAAATTTCCCTTTCATTACAAAGATATGTATGATTGAAGTATTTAGATAAGAAAATCTCCGGGCGAGATTTTCATCCCTGTACAAAGTGAATGCAGTGAGTTGGTGAATATCACCCAATATCACTTTGCATTTTCGCTCATTACTTGGCCATACATTGTCCATTTGACCTGAAATTTTCACACAATACCCTGAGGACATATGAGATAACAACAGTATACATTGCATCAACCATTCATCAGTTTTTGCACATCTCAACAAAGTTACTAGATCCCTTTAAACTTTAAACTTTTCAATAACGTTTACAATCAGATCTGGGCAATAAAGAGCGGTCCCAGATGTGAATAATCACTTTTTGATTGAACACATCTAAAAAATTAAATGAACCAACCAACCTTACTTTTTTTTACGTATAATTATCGTGTTCCCACATAGTTGATGTCTATAAATGTACATTGCATGCTCCAAGCCGAGATGGACTCCTTTTTTTGTAATGCTTACAGCTTGCTGTAGAAGTACATTTTCTTTTGATTGTTGTTTTTATCATATCACTTACATTCATCAGTTGTAAGTTATTAACGTGTTCCATAACTTTGTAAAATTCAACCAAAAGGGTTTTTTTATTTCTTAAATGACTTCCATATTACAGAGATATTTATGTTTGAACGCTTTACAATTCGTCATACAATAGACAGAATCAATCGGCAGTAGGTGTTAAAATCTTACATCAATTTGCACTTTTGTTTTCACTTGGTAACCCATCAAGGACGAGAGCTATTTTAAGGCAAAATTGATCATTGTTTTCCTCTACAAATTGGCAACTCCTAAATTGCGTCGACCTATTAATGACATAATAATAGGTGGAAAATATTTAGTAATTACTATTTAAGACAAATATGAAGCGACTTTGCCGCAAAGTTGCCAATTTGAACGTGAATATTTGTTTTTAAAATATCACAATGTGTTGCCAATTTAAGGATTTTTCTAAATTATAGCGATTTACATAATGATAAAAATCATTAAAAAATAACTAAAGCAGGTAGAGTAAAAAAATAGGGCTTTAAAAACAAATAATATTGTACACTTCACATAACTAGTCTTCTTCTAGTTTAAGTGCAGGACTACCCAACCACAAATATGTGGGCCTTAGGCACTGATGGGGTAAACAGTATTATTTTTCTATGAAACAATAATCATTGAGAAGGATCTAACAATGATATGTTTGAAGTCTCAAATAGCACATTTGCAAAAAATACTATGAAGTCAGTGTACCACTTTAATGTAATGTTTGTCAAATTCAACCAAAATTATTATTTTTTTTTTTTTAATGACTGCCTTATTATAGAGATATTTATGATGGAATGCTTTATAATTCATCATACAATAGACATAATCAATCGGCAGTAGATGATAAAATGCACTTTTTTCACTTGGTAAACAGTATTATTTTTCTATGCAACGCTCTCACCTCATTGAGGAGAATCTTACAATGATATTGGTATGCATGTTCTCAAATAGCACATTTACAAAAAATACTATGAAGTCAATGTACCACTTTAAACGTGCACCTGTAAAGTGTCAGATATTGCCCAAAATGACATTTGAGACTTCAATCCTGTACCAAAATCATTGTAAGATATGTCTGAATGATGTGTGAAAGTTTCATTGAAAAAGAACACTGCTTTCCTGGTTAAAAAAGCGAAAATATGCGTCCGCTTTTACAATGAATTACTGTATGAGGTTTATGACCGTTCATGAACGCTCTTGAGCTGAATGAAAGATATCGTCATACTTAAGGGGCATTTGAAAAAATCTAACCGTATTTTATCTTCTCTTACCATCAGCTAAACAACACGATATAAGAGAAACAAGGAAGCTCCAAGTAATTTCTGTGGAGTTGGACACTTTAAAGGCATCCCTTTAATGTTTTGAATTGTTATCCCCACCATCTAGGTTCTCGGAGCAAAGATGCCCAATACGTTTGGTCGAGCGGAGAGCCTTGTTGCAGAGTATTCCCGTGGCACCAAACACTCGTCGGGGTTTAATGTGTCCCTCGCCAAACCAATGGGAGCAAATTTTGATAAAAGGTGAGAAATAAAGCCCCCGGGGGGGGGGGGGGGGTCACTCCCAACATGACTGGCTACGCACCCGCGTCCAAAAAAAACGTCAAAAGGGTATCATTTTCAGCTATACAGCATCGTCCACGTTTCCTTAAAAAGGTTACCTTTTTCAGTTGCACAAGTTTTCAGCTATACGGCGTCATCGACGTTTTTCTTTAAAAAGGGGTTGGTTTTCAGCACTCATTATAAAAAAAAACATTAAAATGGTACTTTTTCAGGTGCACAAGTTATCGACGTTAGGGTCCATTTCAGAGGTTGATGGACACGGGTGGGTAGCACTTTTGTATGAGAGTGACCCCCCCCCCCCCCCCCAGGCTACAGCCCCCTTTCCCTCCAGGGTCCCATCACAAACAAAAAAATTCAATGAATCTAATGAATCTAAGCAACTGGACTTACTATTTGTGGAGTAGAACAGTTTCACAACCTATCTAGGTTGCTTCTTCGGCTAAACTGGCTTTTGTACACAGTTGAAAATTTCCCGGGGAGACATTCAAATCCCAACAGTTAAATCATAAATATCTTTATAACAAAAGAGAAATTCTGAAAACAGACACATGTTCCATGCTTCTAACGGTAATACAAATACGACAAGGTATGTGAGAACTGAGCACTAGAGTTCTACATGTAAGTAAAGCCCTCTGCAGACAGAGCCGACTCGACCCGATTCGACTGGTTTTCATTCGGATCGGCTCAGTTTTCAGTGCCTTGCGACACACATTTTGCCAGTCGAAAGACAGTCGGATGCTAGTTGGGGCCAATTCAACACAATGAAACGGATCAGACCGGCCGGGCCCACCTCTAGCCTGATTGAAACCAGTCGGATCGGGTCGAGTCGGCTCTGTCTGCGCCGGGCTTTAGTTTTATGGATTTCAACAATGTTGCTAGATCTCTTTAAAAATATTTGTTTCTCTCCTTATTTATTCTACAGATTGAAGAGTTCAGTTTTCAAGTCCAGTGCGGAGTTTGCTCCCAGCTCATACAGGGAAACGGGAAGGGGTGTCAATCTGGAATTTGGGGTAAGTTCATGTACCATTCAAGATGCTCTCCTTTTGCAAGCTTAAATTCATCTCAATTAGAGCTGAGTCAAATCGAATGGCTATTCGATATCCGACCGTGAAGGTCGGATACCGAATACAAATTTTCGGATACGAATATCCGAAAAAAAAAATTTAAAAAAAATAAATAAAATAAATAAATAAATAAATAAAAAATAAATCGTTTTTTTTTTTTTTTTTTTTTTTTTTTTTTTTCCCTTTTAATTTTGTAATCCCTATTCGATAGATTCGATCAAAAAATGGCACATTGAACCCTGCTTATCTATTGCTAAAGTTAAAAGTTAAGGTATTTTACATAAATTCACAAATAAACAAAACAAATAATAAACCAAAGGTAAGAGGATTAATATACAAGTGGTATAGTGAGTGCCAAATTTAGAAGAATCTATGATGAGATATCAAAGTATTTCATCTTGACAGCAGTTTGTACACTAACATCACACTATACTGCCGATTCTAATTGAAAAAAGGGACAGAATATCTATTTAAAAAAATTATGAAAAAAAATCAATAAATAAATACAACAAACAAAAAAATAAAAATAAATTTTTTTTTTTTTTTTTCGAATATTCGATATCCGACCGTTTTTACACGACTCATATTCGAAATGTAAAATATCCGGTTTGACTCGGCTCTAATCTCAATTAATATTTTTCATTACATAATTGTACCGTAGCTGACTTTTGAATTCCTCCAAATGTCATTCAAGAGATCCGACCCAGTCTATTCTAATCTTTAAATAAACAACCCCGGCTGTGAATTTCGCTACATGCCGTCTTTACCCTGAAGCTGGGGCGAGGCAGTTCAGAAAACATAATTGTTAAACGCATGTTAGCTGAACAAAGTGATTAAATTTACTTAACATTCTGAGGAACCCGGAAAAACTGCCAAAGTCTCAGATGCGCTGCAACAAGGATTTACGTCATGTGATAAAGTTCCATGTTACTTGACATTTATAAAAGAACCTGCTAGGTTTGAAAGTTCAGCTCTATTTGACTTATATTTTATTACATTGATTAGCTTTTCGTAGCAGATAAGCAGTTCTCAGTGCAGTTTTGTATGTGTTTTTATCCGTTTTTCAGTTCATGTCAATTTGTTAATTCTTACTTTCTTAGTTCCCTGGGGTGCAGGAAATGTTGTTGTTGGAGGTGTGTGGAGAGAGCATACATGTATGCCTACCAGGAGCAACTCCATTTATTTATTTCTCATTTATTATTATTCACTTTTCAATTTATATACAAATGTATTTGGAATTCATCTCTCAAAGTATTATGTTTGTGTGTTTTCATTCATTTTCAGTTGAGATATTAACAGTGCTGTAGTCGAGTCGGGACTCAAGATTCAGAGCTGAGTCACAGTGCAAATCAAATGGGAACATGCTATTTAGTTGGGGACTCGGACTCGGAACTTGTTGGACAGCCCTGGTTGTTGATTTTAAAATTTGATTAATTTCAGTTTCCTAGTCCCATTGGAGTGCAGGAACTGCAGCGGGAGGGTGTGTGGAGAGAGCTGACGTGCCTCACAAAAAACAACACCATTAATTGTTTGTTATTCATTCATCAAAATATATTTTAATTTATATTTCAATGTGTTTTCTTGAATTTATTAATGAATATTTGTTTGGACATGTCTCTTAACTTCGCGCATCATATCAACGATAAGCAAACATTAGTGCACGGACACGGCGACGGAAATATCGGACGCCAAATGAAAGAGCACACATTACTTACTTATCAACCAAAAAATTAGCAAACAAAGATCAATATTTCTTGAGAAAAAAGTACTTTTTTGTGTGTTTTTTCGTACATCACAACTATGGACAGGGAAAATCATCAAATTAAATTGAAATCCTTCCAGTAGAACAGACGTGTTGTCATCGAAATGCTGCGCAAAATGCTCCTTTATTCGACCTTCCTTTCAAATTTACTTTCGGATCACGCAATCTCCGTCGAAAGCTTGACAACGATGCGCGTGCCAAGATGCTAATACGCGCAAAATGTTGCATCTTCACACTCCTATTGAAATGCGTGTTAAAGTTTGCTACACAGGAATGCGTGTTAAGTGTATCAAAGTGTATAGAGCGCGAAGTTTCAAGACTACCGTACTCGGTGAAGAATTTCTTGTTGATATGACATGGTTACGGAATCGGGCCAATATTACATGAATTATGAGTTTAAATCGATAATTTTTTAGATACATCAAATTCTCAGAATAGGGGGAATATTTTAATGCTTGTTTCATTGAGATTACAGTAATTTTGTTGATCCTACAACACTTTTTATTTAAATTAAACAATTTTGTGCGCGAAGTTACAATACACCTTCATTTATATTGTTCAGTTCCCTAGTCCCATTGGAGTGCAGGAACTGCAGTGGGAGGGAGTGTGACGAGAGCTAACATGCCTCAAAGAACAACACCATTGATTATTTTGTTTTAATCTATCAAAGTTCATTTGAATTTACATTTTCATGTGTTTTGTTAAGTTTATTCAATTTATTAATGAATATTTGTATTTGTTCAGTTCCCTAGTCCTATTGGAGTGCAGGAACTGCAGTGGGAGGGTGTGTGAAGAGAGCTAACATGCCTCACAAGAACAGCACCATTGATTGTTTGTTATTCATCCATCAAAATTAATTAGAATTTATATTTGAATGTGTTTTGCTTAAGCTTTTTTATGCCTCCGCCAACGAAGTGTCCGGAGGCATTATGTTTTCGGGTTGTCCGTCCGTCCGTCCGTCCGTCCGTACGTCCCATTTTTGTTCTCGCGATATCTCAAGAACCGGTTGACGGATCAATTACAAACTAGGTACGAGTGTACATATCGGGGTGTCACTGATCTGATTAGATTTGGGGGGTCATGGGGTCAAAGGTCAAGGTCACAGGACTCAATATGTATGCGAAAATGGCTTGTAATTGCAAAATTTCAAGAACTGAATGTCAGATTTCAATCAAACTCAGTACCTGAATGTATCATAAAGAGTCAATGTAGCCATAAAATGTTGGGGTCATGAGATTGAGGTCAAGGTCACGGGACTCATTATACATGCAAAAAAGCTTGTAATACCAAAATCTCAAGAACTAAATGTCAGATTTCAATCAATCTTGGTACCTGACTGTATTTTAGGGAGCCATCAAAGATTGGGGTCATATGGTCAAGGTCACAGGACTCAAAATATAAGAAAAATATTTTTAAAAATTAAATCAGTGCATGTTAATTTGGGCTTGATATTAAAATCGCGTGATAGCGGAGGCATAATTTTCGATTGCGCGCAATATATAAGAAAAATATTTTTAAAAATTAAATCAGTGCATGTTAATTTGGGCTTGATATTAAAATCGCGTGATAGCGGAGGCATAATTTTCGATTGCGCGCAATCGAAGATCCATCTAGTTCTATTTATTAATAAATATTTGTATTTGTTCAGTTCCCTAGTCCTATTGGAGTGCAGGAACTGCAGTGGGAGGGTGTGTGGAGAGAGCTAACGTGCCTCACAAGGACTGCTTCCTTTGCCACTCGTGAGGAGTCTGGACACTCGCTCAAATCATCAATCAAGGTAATCAACTTGTAATATCAAGATCATCAGCAACATAATCATTCAAATTATCATCATCATGCATTCATTGATTAGTTATCTGCGTATAGCACATGCTCACAAGGGACACAAGGGATGAACTTGATATGTATCCGTTTTTTCCACGAGCCAGCAGGATGTACTATTATTATTATTGTAACTATTCTCATCATCATCATTGTCATTATTATAACCATAATAGCCATCATCATCATAATCATTATCATCATCATCATCACCATCACCATCACCAACATCATCATCATCATCATCATCATCATCATCATCATTATCATCATCATCACTAAGGCTGAGTCGGTTCGGTCGATCACACCGGGTTCCGACCGTTTCAATCGGTACCCGGTTTTGTTTTATCGGAAACGGTGCCCCCCAAAAAATAATAATAATAAATAAAATGTTACAAAAGAAATTAAGATTATCACTTAATGTAGCGGAATTCAAATAAAAACGGGGCAATCGATATCATTTACTTTAAAGAGTGGTTATTTTCGAGAAATTCTTGATTTGTTACTTTGTTTGACAGTCAGAAACAGTGCATTTTTGCCGATGCTTGAACGATTGCGTGATTTTACCGGTCCGAGTTTCGACGGCAAAAATTTATCGGGATACCGGTTCCCGACCGGTTATAGTTTATCGGTACCCGGTTTTGAAAATATCCGACATGACTCGGCCTTAATCATCACCATCATCATAATGATTAATCATCATCATCATCATCATCAACATCATCATTAGCATCATCATCGTCATCATCATCTACATCACCACCACCACTACCACCATTATCATCATCAACATCATCATCATCATCATCCTTGTAATCATCACCAACATCGTTGTCATCATCAGTTTTATGTTTAATTCTTGTTATCCTCTTTCACAGCACGTGCTGACGCGGGATACAAGGGATGAGCGCATCTATCCGTCGAGGGGCTACTTCCTCCGTCTGTCCCAGGAGATGGCAGGCTATGCCGGAGGAGATGTCAAGTTCTGGAAGGAGCAGATGCAGCTACAACTCAACAAGACCCTTTTCTGGCACTGTGTAAGCAAGCGTCCACACTAACTTTTATCTCTTATATTTCTCTTATTTCGCTTATACTTTTCTATTCTTATGTACAGTATGAGAATATTATCTTTCAATTCATCCTTCGGGCTTGCAAGTAAAATCATAACTTTTCATATTTTACTTGCCCAAACAGAAAAATGTTTTGCCCGCTTTCTTCTAGATGACATTTTTCTCTCCTAGTGGACCAATAATTTAGTTGCCTGATCGGGCAACCAAACAAGGCTATTTATGAAATGTTACTTGCCCGACAGCAACTTTTACTTGCCCTGGGCAGTAGGGCAAGTGCTAGTGTCGAGCTCTGGTGTAAGTTTTTTTCCTCAAAGTTTCCATGGAGTAGTAGTAGAAATAGAGTTTTGTAATCACAACCAGGCTTAGAAATCACTGTTTACACCATATTGTATAAGACAAGTTCTGATGCAATTGTATTACATGGTCCCTTTTTTTACAGCGGATAAGCAGTTCTCAGTAGTTTGTTTCTAATTTTCAAAGGATAAATATTGAATAATTTGTTTTCCTTTCATGATTAATAGGTTCCATCCTGCAGGCTGCAGGGTCGCATAATTGTTTTTCTTTCATGTTTAATAAGTTCTATCCTACAGTCTACAGGGCCGGAACCATGAGGGCCTGTTGGTTCCATAAGTGTTGGTGATTAATTGTATTGTTTATGAATTACATAACCTTTCGCAAAGTGTTGAACATCTATTTAATATCATCAGACGACTGTACCAAAACATATACATATAAGCCTGTGTTGTTCTTTGCGTGAGGTCCCCTTTAATTAAAGTTATTATGACAAACAAATGATTTTCTTTCATGTTTAATAGGTTCTATCCTACAGTCTACAGGGCTGGAACCATGAGGCCCTGTTGGTTCTGTAAGTGTTGGTGATTAATTGTATTGTTTATGAATTACACAACCTTTCGCAAAGTGTTGAACATCTATTTGATATCAGACGACTGTACCAAAACATATACATATAAGCCTGTGTTGTTCTTTGCGTGATGGTCCCCTTTAATTAAAGTTATTATGACAAACAAATTATTTTCTTTCATGTTTAATAGGTTCTATCGTGCAGTCTGCAGGGCGGCATTATGAAGAGCCTAGAGGAGAGAGAGACGAGAATCAACGATCGCTTCTTCCTGGGGGGTCCGACCTCTGTTCGCGGATTCAACATCAATGGCCTTGGACCACAGACACAAGGTATGGGGAATAATGGATGATATTCTTGTTTCAACCTATTGACATCAAATATCGAGTGGACTCATTTATATGGAAGTGATCCAGTAACTTTGTAAAATTCAACCACAAACACTTGGAGCGTTCACACTTCTCTTGTACCTTGTTGTTTGGCTTTTAGAAACGGGAGAATGAATTGGGTTTTGATTTTTCAAATGTCTCCCTAATTATGGAGATATTTCAGATTTAATACGCTTTTGACCGTAGTCAATAGTATCAAAAATCGGATGCTAAATCCTCTATAGTACTGTATCTAAACATGGGTACTAAATCCTCTAATGTATTCAAATTTGGAAACTTCACGCAATGATCAAGATGAAATCATACATCGATTTACACTTGTTTCCGCTAGGTAAACATTTTCCTTTTCTATGAAAATTTCACATATCATTCTCAAGAATCTAAAATGATATTGAAATTATCAGTAATTGTATTATATTCTTGTTTATTTTCTAACCAGGTGAATTCCAGGGTGGCGAGGCTATAGACAAGTGGCCACTGTAGACAGGTGGTCTCTAATAGACAGGTTCTATAGCACTGTTTCTATCTGCAGGGGATCCATTTTTATGGCCACTGTAGACAGGTGGCCACTAGTACCGGTTTTGAAAACTGTATTTCTCTCAAATTTCTCTGAAATCCCAGAAATTATCAGTAATTGTAAAATTCTTGTTTATTTTCTATAAACCAGGTGACTTCCAGGGTGGCGAGGCGTTTTGGGCGGGAGCGGTTCACCTCTACACCCCCCTCCCCTTCATAAAGGCGGGCAGAGGAGGCTTCGGTGACGTCATCAGAACTCACTTCTTTGTCAACGCGGGCAACCTGACTACTCTGGACACTAGTAAGTCATGGATTTTCTTTATTATCAGTTGGTCTTACATAATGATGTCGATCATGAATGTGTCATGCACTTACATCGCTTAAATCTTATTAAGTTATTTTAAAAGGAAAATGAGCAAAAAAAAATAGACTTCGCCAGGAAATCGAACTCGAGACCTCCTGATTGCTAGACCCGTGCTAAACCATTGAGCCACAAAGACCCTTATATGGGGGACCTTCCCATAAAACCCTTTTCATTGCTCGTTTAGTCAGAAGCTATAGTCATGTGGTCAAAAGTCACCATATAAGGTGGAGGGATATTTTAAAAATTGTTCTAGATAGTTTTTGTCGAGCCCACCGAGGTGGAGGGAGACTAAGGGATCCACATTGCGTCCGTCTGTCCGTCGTCCGTTCGTCTGTCCCACTAAGTATGCTACTATCATGTTACCTTGAAATTGAATGATTGTTGTTCACAGGTATGCGACCATTTGTGACTGGGTATAGCAAAAGCAAAAGCCATGAGAAAGTTCTCGTCACAAGCTTTCATCTAATGCCTTCTTCTAAAACATTGGACAATATTTGGCAACGATACGATTGTTTCCATTTTTAGCTCATCCGGCCCGAAGGGCCCAATGAGATTATGCCATGGCGTGGCGTCCGCCGTCCGTCCGTCCGTCCGTCCTTCCGTCCGTCCGTCCTTCCGTCCGTCCGTCCGTCCGTCCACAGTTTTCAAAATGCTTCTTCTTCGTTATTTGTCAACCGATTTTGATTCTGATTGTTTCATATGATAGGGCTAGGAGGGGGATTTAAAATTTCTACACAGAATCGTGAAATTCATTATCTATGGTAATTTATGCAAATTTATTCGAAATCACAAAAAATGCTTCTCCTTCATTTCTCGACCGATTTTGATTTGGTTTGCTTTATCTGGTAGAGCTAACTTTGGTACACTAAACTTCTACACAGAATTTTGAATTTTTTTTCCATTAATTAATTATGGTAATTTATGCAAATTTATTCCAAAAATAACAAAAATTGCTTCTTCTCCCTCATTTCTTGACCGATTTTCATTCTGTTTGGTTTATCTAATAGGGCTAGGACGGGGATTTAAAACTTCTACACAGAATCATGAAATTCATTATCTATGGTAATTTGTGCAAATTTAATCGAAATCACAAAAAATACTTCTTCTCCTTCATTTCTCGACCGATTTTGATTTGGTTTGCTTTATCTGGTAGAGCTAACTTTGGTACACTAAACTTGTACACAGAATTTTGAAATTTTTCTCCATTAATTAATTATGGTAATTTTTTATTTTATTTTATTTATTTATTTATTTTTTTTTTTTTTTAATTTTTTTTTTTTCCCCCATGTCCCTTCCGGGGCGTCAAATTTATATTTTTTTCACTCGAAATTTGCGATATTTGATGTTGCGAGATGCCGGATGAGCGCTACGTCATTGACGTTCTGGTTCAAACATAACTCTTTTGCATACAATTTATGTGAACTTAAAATGTTAATTTCTTCAAAACATGAGTTGAAGATAAGTGCAGGGTTTTGTTATATCCAGTCATATTTAGTATTCAAATTTGTATGCCTTCATTGTTATTATCATAATTATTATTATTATTATTTCCAGACAACATTTTTGCGTGGGAGGACCATCTGAACAGGTTGAGGACGAATTTCCGCTGGAGTTACGGAGCCGGGCTGGTCCTGCGATTAGGATCCATCGCAAGATTTGAACTCAACTACTGCTTGCCGCAAACCGCTCAGGCCACAGACAAGTAAGCAAAAAAATATATTCCCTTAACCTGTTCCCTACTAGATTTTGTAATCCCAAAAGAGTAAATACAGGACACACCAGGTTTTTATTGTTTTGTTCAATGGAATAAATTATTGACCATTATCCAACCATTGTTAGCCCAAAAATAAAACAATTGCAGTGATTAGAATGAAAAATAATGAAGGTTTTGTGTATTCTAGGAAAAAATTAATTTCCATAGGATTTGTACACAAATCACAAAATTGAGCGATTTTCAGGCCGACATTCACTTACAAAAGGTCACGTGACCTCGGAACAGTGTACCCGGTCATTGCAAATTTGTTCTCAAAAGTTGGGCAAGACTTCAATAAAAAAACTCATGAAGTCGCGCGGCGATACCTGTGCGCGTTGCGGAATTATCACGCAAAAAGTCGAGGGGGGGTGGATTCCATCCCCCCCCCCCCCCCGCCTGGTTAGGGTTAAGAATTATATCTATTTGAATGTTAATTGTAATCTATATCGATTGGAAGAATACTAAAGATGAATAATAATAATTAGATGTGGTAAAACATCACCACATAAAGGCGGAGGCATATTTGTCGACTGCAAGCAGTTGAATAGCTCTAGTTATGAATATGTCATATTTCCAACTATCCATCATTTAATTTGTGTATCTTTCTGTCCATCTATTTAGCCTTTGCCAGGGGCTGCAATTTGGAGTGGGCATCAACTTCTTATGATCCTGCATCTATCCGCGTAACCGTAGCAACAACCTGCCTGATCATGCTTCCACATCCTCACCATTGCACATCGCTGATATCCCACGCTGTGCTTAGTAGGTACAGCATGGAAAATTTGAGCAGTTGGGGAAGCCCACTCTATGATGATGTGTGGATCATGTGCCTGTTCTTCTTATATGTGTACAGTGGAACTGCATTATAACAAAGGTGCTTGGACCTGGAAAAATTATCTTGTTATATCAAGTATCTTGTTACAGTATATCAGGATAAAACAATTTTAAAAAGAGTGTGGACGAGCTGAATTACCTTGTTATAAAAAAGGGTTTATAATGAGGTTCTACTGTATTAGAGTGCTAAACAAAGTCAGAGTCAATATTCAAATAAATTGTTATATCATGATAAAACAATAAAAGAGTGTGGACCAGCAGCAAATTTACCTCGTTATATTGGTTTATAATGAGGTTCCTCTGTATTAGAGTGCTAAACAAAAGTTAAGAGTCAATATTAAAATAAATTGTTATATCATGATAAAACAATACACAAGTGTGGACCAGCAGAATTACCTTGTTATAAAAGAGGGTTTATAATGAGGTTCCACTGTATAAGAGTGCTAAACAAAAGTCAATACCGTATTTAAATAAATTGTTATATCATGATAAAACAATAAAAGAGTGTGGACCAGCAGCAAATTTACCTCGTTATTTTGGTTTATAATGAGGTTCCTCGGTATTGGAGTGCTAAACAAAGTCAGAGTCTCTCTCTAGATATTCATATAACTTAAGGATTGATTTTGACCAATCAGAAGCTAGTATTTCATAATACTACATATCATGTTACTGGATACAACATGAGAAATTTGAGCAGTTGGGGAAACCCATTCTATGATGCCCTGGGCCCATATTCATAAAAACCCAGCTAGCTTATAATAGTTCCATGCTAAGTGCATTTCATATGGTACAGTTTAGTGTGCTAGAAACAGTTGTCCTAGTCCCCAACTAGGGTTAGTTGGTTTAGCTAACTACTTGGGGTAACTACTAAGTTAAGCCTAGTTAGCAAATAAAAGTTTGCATGTTTAATATTTAGCCACATCATCCAAAATACTAGACGTGGCATGAAACTATTAGCTAGCTGGCTTTTATAAATATGGGCCCTGGTGTTTGTTCATTTTACATGTATCAAAGTTCTAAACAAAATTCGAAGTTAACTGCTTTGCTGATCCAAATAGACATTTTCTGCCTGTTTATCTTGGAATAGTTTTACATTTCGGTAATAAATTTCACCGATTCCAGAATACAATGACGAAGAAAGAGCCGGATTGTGGAATTTCTCTTTCAATTTGGTATGTAACCCAGCTTTAATAATACCCCCAAAATGGTAGCTATTGTTAATATAAACATATAATTATGTCCTTGTTGCATATAATATCAATTTTTAAAAGGCGTAGAGTGAAATGATTTCAGATTTGTTTGAATTAGGTTCAGATTATCTAACATATAATTAGTCTAATGTTTGCATATGATGCATAATTTCACAAATTGTCTATTTATTCTGCCATAGAAAAATTATTTCAAACATGTAAAGAAACTCATGACCAGAAATATATAATATGAATGAAAAAGAGCAAAGAATCCCATTTGAATCCCATTTTCTTGGCTCTTTTTCATTCATAGAAAAATTTGTATGAGGAAAGTGCTGTGTTGGCCTCAATTAAAGACCTTAATGTCAGCAGCTTGATTGACATTTCATGCCAGAGGTTTGCTGAAAACTGGAATATTGTCTTGAAATATTATAGCTCTATCATTGTTTTATTGCTTGTTATTAGGGCAATTTAGGTCAATTGTTAGGCCAATATGTATCAATGAAACACTAAATGATATGCTATATGATCCTGATCCAAGACTGTTGGAAGAGAAGTTTGAAATGATTGCTGTTATTTGTGGGATTGGAATGTCTCAAGTCATGTTTGAATATGTCTGGGGGGTGTTGCACAAAGAGTTGCGATTAATCGCCAGTGAGGAAATATGTGCATCTAAGCCAAATCATGTTTGCGCATTTTCAGACTTGCGATTATTATAACAACTTTGCGATTGATTGCAACTCTTTATGCAACACCCCCCTGATGTCATACCCTGATGTAACAATGTCAGATATCTTTGATCCTAATTCCGCAGTCACACCTTCCTGTTACGCCTCGCTGTAAAAGCCACTGTAATACTATTTTCGTCAAACCAATGAGAAGGGGGCTAATCCTTGCTATTATGCGTTGATTACGGCATCTACATGACAATACTTGGCAGTCACTGGGTCTCTGCGACGCTTATGGAAGGCAGAACTGACATTTCAAATCAGTCAGCCCTGTTGACTGACCAGTGTGCATTTGTTACGGATGTGGGTGTGGCAGAAAGCTCAACATGGCTTTTCGATGCACGCATATTATGGGGTGTCATAATTTTAAAAAAAATTTAAATTGATGTCTGTAGAGTTTTACACTGTTCAGGACTGATTGATTTTGCTATAACATGTATTGTCCATAGACCCAAACCAGAGTTTTTTGGGGACCAGTCCTGAATGGTTTTAACAGGATATACAGGGGCGGATCTAGCTTTTTGCTAAGGGGGGGGGGGGGGGGGGGGGGGGGGGGGGGGGGGGGGGGGTGTTTGACCCAATGACTATGCGAAACATTTTTTTGTGCTATTTTGAACCCCCGTAAGTGGATGTCTTTTTGCTAAGGGGGGCGTTTGACCCAATGACGAGCATCGTCCACGAGGCCGCAAAGCGGCGATTGTTTTTTGCTATTTTGAACCCCCGTAAAGTGATGTTTTCCACATCACATTTCTTACTTGGCAGCCCAAGGGGGGGGGGGGGGTTTTAAACCCCTTCCCCCGTAGATTCCGCCACTGAGGTATATTGTTGACAGTGTGGCCTGTAGTGTTCCAGAGGACATAAGGGTCCTAGAATAGTAACCCAATGTGTAGTTCCCTACTGACATGAACCATGTGACTGGATTATGGTTCCAATATAAACCACATGTGTCATTTTAACCCTTTATTTTGAGTGAGGCCTATGCCCATGCACGTGTCAATAATGATTTAAATATGTATTTTGATCCATATGGATGTATGAAAGAAAACCTATCAAAGAGTTGTGTATTCGCTATATTAATGCATAATAATGTGTCTAACCCTGTGAGGGGGGATTGAAATAAAATCATGATTTTTATTTCAGAAGAATGGTCTAGGTGTTTTTATTTATTATGTTGAATTGGGGATATATCCAAGGCGTGGCAGATTGTGAGTGCGGTCAAGGCCCTCAGACCATGGACCACCTGCTTATAGTTGTGATCTGGTACATGGAATGTGCCAACGACATAGCCTCGATTTGCCCGCCATTGGCAGGAAGTTTTGTGAATGATATGATGATTCATTATGAATACTGTACCTGTATGTAAGTAGACTCTCACAGACTCACACTTACTCACCTACATCCTCACGGACAGTCAACCTTTTCGGTTACACACACATACATATACACTACATACCCACACAAACTTGTCGCACCGCCAAGTGAGGAGCTATGAAAATTACTAGATCACACCGTGGACGTGCGTGTATGAATTCACACAAAAAACACCAACCAAGACTATTGTGTAGTCGATCTAGGATATGCGCACGGTGTGCCTGAAATTGTGTGCCCTAAGCCGAAGACATACCCAGACGGTGCGTGTTATTATACCCATAATAACATGCACGCATATGAATGGTAATTTAAATAAGCATCCGTTTGCACTTAGGCGGGCAAGTGAGGACAGTCCTCGGTTGGAGGTGTGTTCAATGTGTGTCCTCAGTTGGAGGTGTTTACATACCCATACACATACACAGGTCAATATTAGCACAGGCCCGGGGCCACTAAAAATTAGCTATGTGCCACCAAATTTCATTGATCCTAACTTAAGCTAGCCCAAATTTTGTAAATTTTTGTTTGTTTTGTGGCCACCCAATTACAATTAACCCAATTACATACCTGCCAATTGTTCTGATTTATTCGGAATATCCCGATTTTTTGAATTTTTAGGACCTTAAAATCGGAATATTCTGATTTTTCGAAATTGTGATTTTTTTTTGATTTTTTCTTTTCTCAAAGGTATCGGGGCGAATCGCCCCGTCGCCCCCGTGTATTTTTTTGGTTGGTAGGACAGAAAGTGTTTCTCATCGTCATATGCCCAAGAACACTCGAGGCTGCAAAGAGTGCAACCTATCAAGCTCTGTATGGTCAGTAAATTTTGTAAAAAAAAAATAAATATGTACTAACAAATATCAAATTGGGTTAACCAGAGCCCGTCATTTCATTTTGTTTTGCCCAAAATGCTTCAGCCCCCACCCCCCACCCCCCCCCCCCCCCCCCCCAGTGGGTACAGATTTCTGAATTCAAATGGTTGGCAGGTCTGCAATTAGGAGAAAAATGCAATTTCCTATGTGTAAATCTCATTTAGAAACACGCAAAAACTTTGCCAAGCAGAGCGGTATTTGTTCTTTTCTTTCACATTGTTTTTGTTGGGTTTTTCTGGGGGAAGATTATCAGTATATTATCTTGTTTGGGCACATTCAAATGTGAAAATTCCTATTTGTGGGGAAGTAGAAAAAGGGTGATTGTAGAGGGTTGGTTTATAGCACGCCAAGGCAAGCAATAAATAACGCCAACTTAAACACTTGAAGATGTATCCAGGCTAGACACCAGCACTTGCCACATGGTCAAGTAAAAATGTATGTCGGCAAGTAAAATGTCAATAAATTGTTTAGTTTGCTTGCCCAATCGGGCAACTAAATTATGTTCATCTACAAGGAGAACAATGTATTTGTGTATCTTATAATCTCATCTACATGTAGAAGTAATAGGGCTAGTAAATTTTATATTGGGGCAAGCAAAGTGTAAACATTATGATTTTACTTTGCATCGAGAGGGGCCAGTACCAGAAACAAGTTACTAGTGTGGAGGCTTGGATGTGTCGCTTTATTCAAGTTTATTATGTACTGCTAGGGCATACATGTAGAAATATGTAAAACATGCAGTCATCCACATACTTCATAATTCTCATTACTCCATAATCTAACAATGTAAAATATTATATATTTAGTGCATTGAGCATAATAATTGCATTTATGTGTTTTTTTTTCTTATTTCATATGGGGATTCGTAGGGCATGCAATTCATACACAATCGGTATAAACTTACGTGTATAAGATACAGCAAATCAAATTTTGTATACTTTGATTAAATACATCATATATAATAACTAAGGGGGTCAAACCAATATAACCAGATCAATACATAAACAATGATACAACTATAAACTCATCTTATACAATTCTATAATCTCAAGTTACATATGTTGTGATTACGAAAAATACATTGTAATAATATTGTGACAACACATTTCATTCTCCAAGATAACGTGGAAAGAGAAGCTCATTGGATAAAGAGGGGGGAGGGGGGTGTTTCCACAAAGATCTAAGTTGAACTAACTCCTACAGTTGGACTAAAAATTATGAAAGCCGTTAGTTTCTTGGAAACATTATGAAAAAGTTATTTAGTAGGCATAAAATGTTGATTCAAATCATAATAATGATTTTCTATCATCAATGAGATTTTATTTCTTGATGATAACATTTATGAAAGTTCAAAATACATGACTTCATTCTTGGTTTTTGGTATGTTTTATTCCAAATAGCTACACATGGCTTTTCCATATAGTTAGGTCCAACTTACTCTAAGAACGGCTATGCGCAGAGTGGCTAGCGTTCTACGTCCAGTCCACCCGTACCGAAATTGCACGTTTTGTGTGCAGGCTACTTGACCTTAAAATTATACATATGATAC
>JBAMJV010009225.1:0-17824 GCA_037951105.1 Echinarachnius parma
TATCATTGTCATGGAATTAACTCATTTTTTCCGACAGCTTGTTGTATCCAATACAAATCCAAACAGTAAAATACATAGAACCACAACACGTTTACTGTATGAGGTACTTTGTTATGACAAACTTGATATAATAATAATAATAATATACTCAATTTATATAGCACTATAGATAATTGACAGCAGAAAGTTACATCAAAATAATTGTGCATTTCAACCAATCAGGTTTACACATTTTGTTGCATTGATTTGATGTACAATTGTTGCAATTGATTGTATCTTTTGTGTCATTCCATGATAGTGTGTCCTTTACAAAAGCACAGGAATAATTACTTCTCTAATAAAAAGCTGTTGTAAAAAATACTGCATCTTTCACCAGTCCGGATATGTGTGTTTAAAGCACAAATATAAGAAACATTCTTTCTACAAATGCTGCAATTAGAAGGCCCTTATACAGAACATGTTGATCCATGTAATCCTTTGGACAACACTTCAGAGAGAAAGCCTTTTTTACAAACAAATGAAAGGTTAATATGTGTGGTTTGCGGTTGCACCATGTGAGATGGGTGGATTGGTGAGTCCTGATAAGGGCTATGGTAGTCCTAGAAAGGACTGTTGGTAGTCCCAGAAAGGACTGTTGGTGTAGTCCTGAAAAGAACTGTTGGTATTCTTTCTAGGAGAGTCCTAAAAATAACTGTTGGTAGTCCTAGACCCCGTTTACAGTGAGAAAAAGGCAGGGCCGGGCCAGGCCCGGGCCGGGCCAGGCCGCGGCCGAGTTGGCCCCGCAATTTTGTGCGTTTACAGTGCGAGGCCAGGCCGCGGCCTACATTGTAACCTTCCAATATTTTGTCGTAGTGGCGCTCTGCATGTAAACAAACGATTATTTGGGGGGGGCGCGCCGGGGTCACAGTGTAGATCCGGTCGCGCGCGCGCGGGATATTTCCAATGAATCTTTTCCCCAATTCCTATGTTTATGCATGTTAAATGCACGGCGAACTTTCGAATATCACAGCTGCCCGTACCTAATATAATAATTGATTAATCTTTGTTCTACCCTACAACACGAGAATATGGACGAGGAAGATCGACTTCGTCGACTTCGAGTGCAAAATCGTGACAATGACAGGAGGATGACGTACTTGGCTTGACACACCGAAGAAAATACCATGAAAGCGTGGGTTCGATTGTTATGGTACGGCGTCACTATCCTATGACGTAATGATCCTTTCACTTCCGGGGTAACAGTTGGCCCCGCAATTGGCCGCGCAATTGGCCCCGGTGCGTTTACAGTGAGAAAAGGCCGGGCCAGGCCGAGGCCGAGACTACCTCCAGAGCTGGTCCAAATGCGCGGCCAGTTTGGCCTCGCAATTGGCCGCGCAATTGGCCCCGGTGCGTTTACAGTGCGGGGCCAGGCCGCGGCCTGGCCGCGGCCTGGCCTGGCCTTTTGCTCACTGTAAACGGGGTCTTAGAAAGGACTGTTGATAGTCCTAGAAAGGACTGTTTGGTAGTCCTAGAAAGGAATGTTAGGATAGTCCTGAAAAGGACTGTTGGTATTCTTTCTAGGAGAGTCCTAAAAAGGACAGTTGGTAGTCCTAGAAAGGACTGTTGGTATTGCGACTCCTGACGACGGATAGTCAACCTATTCGAAACGTCGAGCCCCTCCTACCATCCACCCTCTCCTCGCAATACCAGGACTATCCTTTCTAGGACTACCAACAGTCCTTTTTTTTGGTGGGGGGGAGGGGGGGCCTGTATATGAGCATTTAAATACATTTTCTGAAGTAACCCCTTTCACATGTGCTACAAACAAATAGTTTTAAACCTAAATATATTGTCATGTAATTTGTAAGTTCATTGATCAGAAAGAAATCCTTTTAACAAATGCTGCAATTTAAGGGGGTTTCACCAGTTGGTGTCCTCATGTGTGTTGTGAGATCACCTTTCTGATCAATGATGCAAAAGAAAGGCCTTTCATCAGTATGTGTCCCCATGTGTTTTGTTTGAGCATGTTTATGAGTAACTGATTCGCTACAAATGCTGTATTTAATAGTTCTTTCCACAATAATGTGTGTACATATGTGCCATCCCTTTACTTTTCTGAATCAAACCCTTCTGGTCACATATGCTGCAAGCATAGTGTATTCATCATCACCTTTATGAACAAAGGCCTACTTACTACAAATGCTTCAACTGAAAGGACTTTCATCGGTATGTGTCCTCATGTGTGATGTTAGAGCAGATTTATGAGCAAAGGCCTTACAACAAATGATGCAACTGAAAGGTCTTTCACCAGTATGTGTCCTCATGTGTGTTGTTAGATCACATTTCTTAATAAAGGCCTTACTACAAGTGCTGCAACTGAAAGGTCTTTCACCAGTATGTCTCCTCATGTGTGTTGTTAGAACAGCTTTCTGAGCAAAGGCCTTGCTACAAATGCTGCAACTGAAAGGTCTTTCACCAGTATGTATCCTCGTGTGTTTTGTTAGATCACCTTTTTGAGCAAAGGCCTTATTGCAAATGCTGCAACTAAAAGGTTTTTCACCAGTATGTATCCTCATGTGTGTTGTTAGAGCAGCTTTATGTGTATAGGCATTACAACAAAAGCTGCAACTGAAAGGTCTTTCACCAGTATGCATTCTCATGTGTGTTGTGAGATTAATTTTCTGAGCAAAGGCCTTACTACAAATACTGCAACAGAAAGGTCTTTCACCAGTATGCATCCTCATGTGTGTTGTTAGATTACACTGCTTGGTAAATGCCTTTAGACACACGTTGCAACGCCTCTCATCCATCTGTGTCCCAATGTGCACGGCCAAATCACCCCCTTGGCCATCTTGTTTTGAAGAAACCTGACTCAATTCAAAGTTTACACAAGAGTGTTCACTTCCGTGTCCCTGTAGCTGCTTTCTATCACAGAATGTCTCTGAACACAGGCTGTATTTGAAGGGTCTACCACCATCAATAGCGCTCCCATCACTCCTTATTCCCTCACAATCCTCATTCAGTTCATCAGGGTGTATTCTTGATTGAATGCTTGAGCTACATGTACCTGTCATCACCTCCTGAAAGGCTAGGCTTTCTGTCACTTCTTGATTTGAAGATGAAATAACACTTCCAACTGAAGCAATATTTTCACCCGGCTGATGATCAGGATTTTCTGCAATGGGAACATAGAGATTGATGTTGTATTTACCATCAGTAGAATCTATTAAGTCATACATCTCTGTTTCAACAATATTACCTGAAACATAACAAAGGTAAACAAAAGAAAGAATATGCAAATAACAGAACAAGGAAAAGGTTGGAATGATATATAGTTAATAAAAAGGGGCAAATATTTGAAAGCATAAGGACCTACAGAGAAACTGGTATTATATAAAGTTGATGTGCCACATTTTCATGTGCATGACATTGAATAATGTATTTTATTTACTTTAATAATTTTTTTCTGATATTTGACTTGCAATTATCTCCATCTGTCAATATCCACTTGCCAATGAAAAAACACATGTATTCCCAATGAGATGGGTAAAATTGAACAAAATCTTGGTAAAAGTTGTACAAGATCTTGAAGATGTGTTGTGCATAATTTTGATAGACTGCACCAGATCCAAGTCAGGATTCATTGGTATGAGTATATTCCCTTCCTGCTAACAACACACATATCTAAGATTATGACACTAAATAACAAAAGAAAGTCAAGAGTACACATTTACAGCTTGATTTAGACTGTATTATATCACATAACAGCATGCACCTGCCCCCCCCCCCCCTCCCCCAAATGTTTGTTCGGAAAATGCCACACTTTAGATGACATTTCATGAAGATATTTTATTACAGCCTTTCAAGGGTATGAGTGTCTGTGTGACATTTTATAAGCTTTTATAAGCGCAGTAGGGTATATACTTATAGTAGCTGCGCTATACAAATGTTTGTATTATTATTATTATTAGGGCCGAGTCCAAACGGATATCCATCCGATATCCGACCGTGGTCGTGAAGGTCGGATACCGGATTCAAATTTTCGGATACGGGTATTCGGATATATCCGATATCTGCCTGTTTTTACACGACTCATATCCGTTCTTCAAAATATCCGATTTGACTCAGCTGTAATTATTATTATTATTATTTTAGACTACTTTAACTAGTCTAAAAGGCATTTGTATATATACATGTATCTACGCTGCTAACAAAAGGTCTTTCAGCTGTATGTAGTCATATGATTCTGCAAGATTGTCACTACAAGAATATATGCATTTTTACAAATACTGCAACTGAAAGGCATTTCAACTGTCCTTTGAGACTACATCTTTTAATTAATGCTTTCCTACAAATGCTGTGTAATCACTAGCCTTTTCAACAGTATATGGGCAACTCCAGCGTCACGGACATTACAAATCAGAGAATTTTCATGACTTTCCAATGCCACTACTAATTCATACCTCTAACTAATGTCTAACTTTTATTTTGATTACAAAACAATATCCTGGTTAAGTATGCAAAAAAAGTTTCAGAACATTTATCCAATTCGTTACTGAGTAATTCTGCAAAATGTGCGCCGTCACGGACATTACATCTTTTGGACATGACTTTTTGCATCCATATACATCTTTGCAAAAGTCTGTGAGTTCTGAGAGCTCACAAAGGTGATTTAGGTATTTAATTATAGACAAGGCAATGATGAATTGTATCCAAATTGTTTTGGGGGAAACGGGCCAGGCATATGTGATCTAGACAACAAAACGTTGCGTCACGGACATTACATTTTCAGCGTCACGGACATTACACTTTTGTCCACTTTTTCTAAATTCAGAAATAACCCGCAAAAAATGCTCCATTGTGCATGACACTTTTTTAATTGTACATTTGATATGTAATCAAACAGTTTTGAGAAAAAAAATTATATTTCAGTTTTGTTTTCAATTAGCAAAAAATTATTTTAAAAATATTAATAAGTTTTTCCAAAATTATTGTAAAATTTGAAATTTTTCAACAGAATGTGCAGTAAACCAAATGTTCAACTATAAACAGAAATATTATACATTTTTAATGAGGTACAATGCTGTTTTGTGCCAAAAAATTGTAAAATATAAAAAAAGTTGTGTACATCATGGGCATAACACATGGAAAATCATGGGCTAAGAGTATAATGTTTGCAATTTGATCATACTATATGAGATTTAACCATCTCTTTCTCCTCCCAGTAAGTTATAGTCAAATCTGTATTGATTATTGAGACATGCATGTTCAAATTAAGCCAGGAATTTAGTTTTATAAATAGTTCAGAGTACTGACTCAAAGTTCACTATCTGATTAACGATACAATTTATTAAAACTTGAACCAGGAAGGTAGTAGTCCCCCTGTTACTTGGGATTATCTTATTTCTTGGCTAAAGTAAGACATTTACATAAGAAAATAATGCTTGATATTTTTTTGCTCTGCTTTTTTATACTTTTCACTGTGTATGTAATGTCCGTGAAGCAGCCGTGACGTAATGTCCGTGACGCCATTCTGGACAAACCATAAAATATTTTAGTAAATGCTGTTGATATACTTTATGATATAACATTCTAGCTTTGCAAATGAATTTTGAATTAAATTGAATTAGGACGTCTGCTTCTACAAAAACTTTTATATCTAAAGTCGGGCATCAATGTTGTAAGAATCAAGATTTTATCGAATAACAGTTTTCAAAAAGTAAATATTTTTACACAATTTCCTTTTCTATGTTGTTAAAACAAAGCATAAACAAGACATTAGAAGTAGAATTATTGTTCTGAAGTGATCCATATTTTTAAATTTTATTTCACAAACAACGGATGCAAATTTCATCATTTTGGGGGGTAATACATACAATTTTTGTCCCAACTTCAATGGCCAAAAAAATAAATATTCTGCATTGAATTTCAAACTTTTTCCCTTTAGTCATCAAAATATGGTCCTTCCTCATTACTATCCAGTAGTTAACAAGGCTGTCCCATGAGTTTCATTTTTCCATCCTTGGGTAACATTTTTCGTGGAATTGCCCATATGTACGTGTGCTAATATACAGGGTGGCCCAAGAAAACATAACTGGGCACTTCCCAAAAGAAGGTAACAAAATGAACATGTCCATTGGATAGTGTGTCTGATACCAAGAAAAGTAATTTTGGACGTTTAGTTTTTGTTTTAGGGCGCTTTGAGTGAGACCATGTCAGGTTCCTATTTTTGTCAATTTGTTCCAAGTCGGTGTCTGATAAATGAGACTTACTGCCCATCATACTATTGACCAATTATGCCCATTCTCTCGGCACCGCTCGGCACACAGCTAAGTGCACACTAACAATGGCGTGTGGAATACTCACGTGTTCAATGGTATGTCGGGCAGTACCGTAAATACCGGCGCAATCGCCGCATCCGTGTAAACGCCGCATGCCGACTTTGGGCATTGAAATTGAAAAAAAAAAAAAATGTGGGAGAAAAGTGCGCTAGGAAAACTGGCGACAAAAAAAGCGTGAATAACGGCGGGAAACCAGAAAATCGGCTGGGAAAATGTGCCAAATGCATGCAGTGCCGCGACGGTAGAATGAACGTAACATCAAAAACGTGCCATGCCCCCATGCCGCGCCCCGCCAAATATCCGCCCAAATAATCTTGACAAAACTGCCACTATACTATGGTAGCACTGTATGCTACCGTAGCTTACCATCTCGATCAAAACGTCCAAACCTAACCCTACTGTACTGCACTGTACTACAGAGAACCAGGTACTGTGATGTATGTACGTGCAAATGCAATGCATTCATAACGCACGTAGCTAGATCGATGACAGCTAGCTAGGCGGGAGCTAGGCGAGCGCGGCGCTGGCAGTGTGCATTTGTTTCGTAACTTTGAAGTTAAAAACGTATCAGATTTCGCAAATATCAGCAAAAAAAGGTGAGAAACCATTCTAGGCCAGGGTAAACGTAGACAATTTGGCTATATAATGTTTTATCACGCAACTGCTGAAATGTGTTGTTTTCAGGCCAGTCAAGAGTGACATTTTGTGTCATCTCCGCGTACACGCCGCACCCCGACTTTGCAGGGGTTTTTTGAGGAAAAAGTATGCTGCGATTACGCCGGTATTTACGGTAAGTCTCATTTATCAGGCACTGACTTGGTAAAAATTGTAAAAAAAGAGAACATGACATGGTGCTACTCACAGCGCCCTAAAACAAAAACTACACAACCAAACTGACTGTCCTTGGTATAATTTTTCATTGGAAAAGACACTCTATCCTATGGACATAATCATTTTTTTACTTTATTATGGGAAGTGCCCGGTGTGTTTTTTGGGCCACCCTGTATATGAGCATTCAAAGGAGGTGTTCGGACGATTTTTAGCATTACCAATCAAAGAAACAATACTTTTTCAACATATTTCCTTTGTCCCGACGAAAAAAGACCAACTGGATCATTCACAATAACTTTTGGACTAAATAAGGTAACAGTTCTTGATCGAATCTGCCACCAGTAGGATCTATCCCAGCATGCAATATTCGTGACGTCGATGCCTCATTTTGCTGCCAATACAAAGCAAAGTGAGGCTGGCGAGTCACGCGATCACGTGATAAAAATCGCAAGCGTACAGAAAATAGACGATGAATATCAAAAATTGCAGACACAAAACAATCAAGTATAAATCATCCTGATGGGATATTTTTTTGATAAAAATATATATATATTACCAAGGAGTAATTTGTTTAGATTCTAGTACATTTATTTTGAAATCGTCCGAACCACAATAATGTGTGTACATAATTATGTGCCATTCCTTTACTTGTCTGAATCGAACCCTTCTCACATATGCTGCAAGTACAGTCTTTCACTATCACCTTTATGAACAAAGGCCATACACAAATACTTCAACTTAAAGGTTTTTCACCAGTATGCATCCTCATGTGTGATGTTAGAGCAGCTTTATGAGCAAAGGCCTTAGTACAAATGATGCAACTGAAAGGTCTTTCATCCGTGTGCGTCCTCATGTGGTTTGTTAGATCACATTTCTTAGTAAAGGCCTTACTACAAATGCTGCAACTGAAAGGTCTTTCACCAGTATGTCTCCTCATGTGTGCTGTTAGAACAGCTTTCTGTGCAAAGGCCTTGCTACAAATGCTGCAACTGAAAGGTCTTTCACCAGTATGTCTCCTCATGTGTGTTGTTAGAACAGCTTTCTGTGCAAAGGCCTTGCTACAAATGCTGCAACTGAAAGGTCTTTCACCAGTATGTGTCCTCGTGTGTTTTGTTAGATCACCTTTACGAGCAAAGGCCGTATTGCAAATGCTGCAACTGAAAGGTTTTTCACGAGTATGTTTCCTCATGTGTGTTGTTAGATCACCTTTCTGAGCAAAGGCCTTATTGCAAATGCTACAATTGAAAGGTCTTTCACCAGTATGTGTTCTCATGTGTGATGTTAGAGCAGCTTTCTGAGCGAAGGCCTTACTACAAATGCTGCAACTAAAAGGTCTTTCACCAGTATGCATTCTCATGTGTATTGTGAGATTACTTTTCCGAGCAAACGCCTTGCTACAAATGCTGCAATTAAAAGGTCTTTCACTAGAATGCCTCATCATGTGTGTTGTAAGAACAGCTTTCTGAGCAAAGGCCTTGCTACAAATGCTGCAACTGAAAGGTCTTTCACCAGTATGTATCCTTGTGTGTTTTGTTAGATCATATTTCTGAGCAAAGGCCTTATTGCAAATGCTGCAACTGAAAGGTTTTTCACCAGTATGTGTCCTCATGTGTTTTGTTAGATAACATTTCTGAGCAAAGGCCTTGTTGCAAATGATGCAACTGAAAGGTCTTTCACCAGTATGTCTCCTCATGTGTGTTTTTAGATTACACTTCAGGGTAAATGCCTTTAGACACACGTTGCAACTAAAGGGCCTCTCATCCACCTGTGTTACAATGTGCATGCCTAAATCACCCCCTTGGCCATCTTCCTTTGAAAAACCCTGTCTTGCTTGTAGTGTTACACAAGATTGTTCAATATTGTGTCTCTGTAACTGGATCTTATCACAGAATGTCTCTGAACACTGTTTGCATTTGAAGGGTCTACCACCAACTTTGGCGCTCTCATTACTCCACATTTCCACATGGTCCACAGTCGCTATACAAGGGTGAATTATTGAGCTACATGTACCTGTCTCACTCTCCTGAAGGGCCTCACTTCCTGTCACTTCTCCGACATCTGAAGATGGAACGCTTCTTCCAACCAAAGTCTTGTTTTCACTCAACTGGAGACCAAGATTTTCTGAGGTAGTAAAAGGTGAAAAACAATGAACTTAGAAAGCAGTCTAGAAGAAATGATACAATATCAGAGGAAATAATTAAACATGTATTTGTATGTGTGCATTTCTCAAATATTTGGCCTACATAATGAATTGTACTCAATGTGCCAATACAATCATGAAGCAGGAAATTATTCTCATAGTTTCATACCGTATTTGTCGGTGTATTAACCGCATGGTTTTCCCGATGGAATTACCGGCAAAAAGGGGGGTGCGGTTTGTACACGGAGATAGGGAAAATTGCACGAAAATCCCCACTAGCACAACACAGCATGAAATACTATGCATGGGACTGTAGTGAACAAACAAAGACAAACGGAAGACAAACAAAGACAAAACAAAACATGAATCAAATCAGAGATGAAAAAACTGGCAGACGCGATTTGACTGAAATTAGCGATCATCCTATCGTGATTGATCGCTAATTTCAGTCAAATCGCGTCTGCACGCTTTTTTTCCCCCACCACTTGCAAAGGTACGATCGCAATTTTTCACCTCCAAAAAGAGCTTCAAATTTACTATTTTCGAGGGTAGATTGAACCAAATCTGAACTTGTAAGAAGGAATTAACATATCAAGGTACAGTTTTTTCATCTCTGATTTGATTCATGTTTTGTTTTGTCTTTGTTTGTCTTCCGTTTGTCTTCGTTTGTTCACTACAGTCCCATGCATAGTGTTCCGTGTTTTGTTTTCTGTTAAGCTCAACAAATGTTATAAATTACGGATTGATCGGGGAAGGGGCTCATAATTTCCTTAATGTGCTTCAGAGACTTCAGTAAATTGAAGTATATTTCATAGACCAAAACTCTCTGGAAAAGAAGAATGTTTTTTCTTACTCTCGGCACATTTTGACCATCCAAAAATCAAGAATTATACTATCAAAAATTTTTTTTTTTCATGGAAAACCCCCCAAAGTTAGGGATGCGGTTAATACACCGGAGCGGGTAATACACCGACAAATACGGTAAATCAACTTTGGTCTTATCTATAAAGGACAGTGACTATAAGTGACTACCCATGCAATTGCCTCCATGCTCAGAGGTAAATATTTGGTAGGCGATTGATCTATCCTAGGGGGTAGTTCCACCTTAGCCACGTTACTTGCGTAGGTGTATTAATCATCTGGGCCAGTGAAATAATAATTTACTGGCCCGAAAGTTGTATTTCATGAGTTATCTTTTTACTATCAAAAATCACCCTTTCATGATCAAACAATGATAGATGAAGCATGAAATGGAAGAAATCAAAATTTTTCTAATTTTATTAATGTCGGGTTGAAAATCTGCTTGCCTGATCAGGCTACCAAAATATGACTTTTATACATTTTTGCTGGCCCGAAGTGCAATTTCACTGGCCAGGGGGCGATGCGAGTATCGAGCCCTACCTCCGGGATTATCTATAAGTTGTATTAAATAAACTCAGTTACCAGAATCATCGGTCAGTGACATGACATCATGATCCATGGTCTTTGTTGCACCATGTCTTGGATGATTGGTCTTCACTCCTGAGATGTCTGCTTCCGCATTCATGGACTGAAGTCCTGCTTCGTTGGTCCTGCTTTTCTTGCATCTGTCGCACCTCAGACTTCTTCTATTCACCGCACCTTCCGTAGAACGCCGATAGCTGCTACATTGGAGAGCCTTGTGACAGTCCTCACATTTAGCGATCGTTCGTCTGAAGTCTAGTTTCTGCAGCACAAGTTTAGCTGCCTTCATTTCAGGAACCTCACTCTTGATTCCCCTGGAGGCCAACAAGGGCTCCTGGGCATCATAACCTGAACAAGAAATTATACACCAGAATGAAAAAAATAAATATGTCACTCAATGTTCAGCCAGGAATCTGGAATATTTTCTTTGCTAGTATCCGATTTAATATCATCGTTAGTGGCCCGCAACAAAAATGCATCTCTTATAAAATAATAAAATTGTAAACATGACAAACTTTCTACATGGAATCTGTACAGAATATTTGTGTTGCTAGTAGCCAAGAATTTCCTAATTGTTTGTGGACCCCAACAAAATGCAGCCATGACACTGTAACTTAGGCCTAAGGTTTATGGGGGGTGGGGGGGGGGGCCCTGGGGGGGGGGGGGGGGGGTATAAACTGAAACATGTCAAAAAGTTATAGTGTGCATATATATAAATGATGTAAAAGTCAGAATGGCAACATACAGGGTGCACCCCCCCCCCCCCCCCCCCCACACACCGTTGGTTGTGTAGTTATTGTTTTAGGGCGCTCCGAGTGACACCATGTCCAGGTTCCCATTTTTTAATACCATGCCCAATTCTCTCAGCATACAGCTGAATGCACACTAACAATAGCGCGTGTAACCCAGGTGTAATCCCCAAAATAAAATGTTTTTTAACAACCTTCTCTTTCTCATCCATTATCATTATCATATTTCTTTAGAAACAAGTATGTGCTCACCAAGTCATAACATGCTGCCAGGATAAGACAGGGGAAGTAAATGTTGAACTCCTGAACAGAGAAAAAAAATACACCATGACATGCATATTTCACCTTAACAGATTATTGTGCGTTATCTATGTTAACACAAGCCCCCAGCATGATTTTAATAATGAACGGATGCTCTATTTTTCATGCGGATATTCATATTACATCGAGCATCAATTATTTCAATCATGCAGTGGGCACGTCCTGGTAGAGAATGCAAGTCTCAATATGGTTCTATATATTAAGGTTATTATTTATTACCTTCAATTGTTGTTCCTTCCTCCGTTTTAATTTTCAGGGCTCCAGCTCTAGATGCTGATCATGTGACGACATCAGGTGGTTCTATGCCACTTGCAACTCCCTGCGTTCTATCACTCTCACTGCGCAACGTATCCTCAGGAAGTCCATCAAAATGACTCTCCACTTCAGAAGGTCCTATTTGATTTGAGCATGAACATACATGTACATGTGTATGGTTATAATTATTGTGTGTATAAGCCCATTAGAATAAGAAAACTGTTCATGCTTAATTATCTCATCATTAACAAGGACATTTAAACACATGAATTAGAGGATCACATTGTGATTTAGAATGCATTTTATTTATCTTCAACTACAAGTCTTGAAAGGCTTATGTTATCAGCAGAATTCACTTATAAAACAAAACCGTTGGGAGTAAATGTTCGGGCCTATTTGAATCATTACAGTATCCTGGATATTTCAGCCCACAGATAAATAATTTAAATTTCAAAAGAAAAACAAAACTCACCATACACATCGGCACCACGAAACAAACTGGCAACTGGCATCACGTCTTCTGAAGGATCTTGTGCCGTGTTGGACAAACAAGGTTTCTCTTCACAAACAAAATATTCAGACGTATTGTACACATCGACTCCTTCAGTAGCATTCACCGAAACATGCTGGACACCTCCCGCTGATGCATCTGTGAAAGATTCTTGTTCTAAAGCTGGACTTAGTTCGGAGTTGAAGGATGTCTACATCAGGTTGAGCAAGATGTCAGTGTTGGATGATGCAGACGTATTGCAAAGTTTGGCTCTGATTTGATAACCATCCTCAGTGACAATGCGACTGCTCCGCCTCAACTAATATCATGATCAAGTTGAGAATCGTTTCCCACAAGCAGAACATCTGCAACTTGCATAATGTCTCTGGTTGTTCTATGCAGAGACTTTGCATGGATTTGGAGAAGATGGACTGCAAAAACCTCATCTGTAATAGGAGTCAAATATTTCTTGCCGTTAGCTTCAATGAAGTCTTTCTTTTGGTGTTCCACAAGACTGATGTGCGCACGTCGTTCAAATAAAATACATGCAAAAGCGGAAGATTTGAAATCTGTATCTGACGCACTGCTGGAGATACATCATCACTTAGGCATGCCGTCCCCGGAGTTACGGCCATGCTTTCCATGATTCCCGCGCTGGATGTGCTGCACTGCCGCAGCCCAGTGCGTGGGCTTTCGAGCGAACGGACGTTTGAGAATAAGCTTCAATTTTGAACAGTCGCGTTGCTTTTATCTTTAAAAGGAGATAAACATTGAAGTATCTGTTAGTTGCCATGCATGAAAGTTTAAGTTTAACTGTCGATCTTGAAATTTGATGTGTCTAGCTCAACCAGCACTTCAACGACGCCATCGTCATGCAGATTGACTATTCAAGGCTTCCACAATGCAATCAGAATTTAAAGATCGAGCTAGGCTCAGGCTAGGCGAGGACGCGCGCGCGAGGTACGGGGTAGGGGCCCGACGAGCGCCTAGGACCAGCCCATGCACTATATGCCTGGTATCGGTTTTGGGATTTACCGTAGCGCGAAAGGTGCGCGAAGACGACCAAGGCCTGCCCAAAGTCCGATTTTTGTGATCGATCATTCACACACTCAACACCAGTGTTTTGTCGTAATGCTTTATAGTCAACATTTCAGTTTCATCCAGTATTTCATGAAATTTACCAGTTTGTATTTGTTTTAGTTTCACGTATAATCGTTTTATTTAATATGGGCTATCGTGTTTACAAATAATGTTTTCAAATTATGGCAGGAACTAGATACAAATTCATGATTTAGGATTACCCGCTATTTTGTTAAGATTGCTACCCCTTTTTTAAATAGTCTTTAGTATAGACACATTGAAATAATAATAATATTTTTGAAGCGTGCTTGGCGTATTTGATTGTGTCAATCTTGAACAAATAATGAACTCTAATGCATAAATAACTATGTAAAGTTTTTTATCAAATAATGTGATATTGTTGTATCAAGACTATAGTTAACATATTGGACTCAAAAATATAATTTGCGATTAAGTCTGTGATTGAGGATAAGTTCAATATCTATGGAACACCGCATGTGTATAGGTTGGAGATGATCATTGACTGGATAATAAGAACTGTCTTTGAATGATGGGGCGTCGTGGCACATAACCCATCGATGTATATCGATGGGAGTCCTTTATTATTTGTTAATATTTGTTATATAATGAAATATGTGTTATCTTATTTGATGTACATGTAATATTGATGGTTAAAGCAATATAGCTTAAATAAACAGGCACCTCTTCATTTATAATAGGTGTCAATTGAACAATCATGATCATGTATAAAGGTATATATTTACTGTTTATTTTGTATAATTTGCGGGTTCTGTGTTTTCTTTTTTTACGCACGATATACCTTTGATAAAATATCTAAATGCGTTTTTATATTTTGCATGGACCAGGGTTTTGTAACTTCTTTATTGACGAATAAAGATGATGTGGAAATGTGGTACACAAGTCTACTACAAATAGACTTTTGTGTACCACATTTCCACATCATCTTTATTCGTCAAATAAAAGAAGTTACATAATTATGGAATATCATACAGAACTGATGCTAATTGGTGGTGGAGGGAATATTACACAATTGTTCCTCTCCGGTGGGACTTTGAAATGCTATAGGAGTTATATCAGTCCCGAGACGTAGTCAAGTGGCTTATTGTCTTCACAAAAATGGCATATCAAATCCCGGGGATTGATTCTATATTATAAACGAGGGCCGGTGGGTTCGTGGGGGGGGGAGGGGGGGAGTGGGGGGGGGGGGGGGGGGTGGGGCGTAGGGGCACACAAACTTGGGGCAATCATTATGATCAGTATTACGTCTTTAAGCAACTGTATATAGACGGTTTATACCCTTTATCGTTCATTACATTTAATTATATATTTGATGTTCTCAAATCAAGCATAATATAATACTTTGGAGCAATGTATCATGACATTAACAGACGGGTATTCTTTGAATTTCTCAAAGGAGGATACATAGACTTAAAAGCATTTTGTATCATGTACCTCACAAATTCAACTGATTATAAGATGTATATTAGGCTACTGTGTTTTCTTTATGGTATGTTCGACTAAAAAGTTGAAGTTATCTGAGGCTGCAACTATATAGTATTAGATCACTGGCGTCTTATAAGCGGAGAGGGGGCGCTCAGGTGGGCTGCCGCCCCAACATTTGTTTGAAGTATGCTATTTTTTCAGATTGAGTCTACCATAGTTATATAAATTCAGCAATATATCAGATGGCATATATTTTCAGGTCAATGAACTGGCATATATCCTTGCTCGTTTCGGACTGCATGCATGTAATCCGAAAGCTTCTGGGGCTCCGTCTCTCGGGACCCTCGTTTATGTCCCAAGCCCATGCACCCTATATCATCATTTAAAATATTATATATTTACCAAGTTGCTCATGTGCTAACAAAAACTGACAATAGAATAAATACAATATATTCTCGACGAGTCACTGCATAATAAGTATGTGGGAACATTAAACGAACTACAATTCATTATTTCACGTATCATCAGAGTGTTTTTCTGCTAAACAGATTCGAAAGCTTCATGGGGTTCCACCCCCCCCACCCCCCCCCCCCCATGTACCCTCATTGAGATTTTTTTCTAAGGTGAATGGCTGTCCCATTATTACCAATTCAAGGCGTGTTTGTATATACAGTTGAGTCTCTTAATTTAGTCTATGACAATTGTATTTTTTTCCATAGGCCTTAAAATTATACACAACTTTGACTACGTCTTAACTGCATAAAATCTTAAAGCTTCCGGTCGGCTCTGCCCAGGCCTGGACCCCTGACAGACAGGGGAGGGATTCGTGCCATGCCGGCATGCCAATTTCAAGTGTCGCAGCTATATTACAATCAAGATTCCCCCCCCTCCCCCCCCCTCCCAGTCGTGAACACATGAGCTGTTAATTTTTTTTAAACAAAAATGGTCGAGGTCAGCCCCACCCCCTCCCCCTCCATAAAAACAACAACAACATCATAATCGAATGTAATTGGTATGTCAAATATATCAACACATAAGTATGTGCATTTATTTGATTGAAGTCGTTTGCCATAGAAAATATATGTGCCTATTTTGTTCATTCTTTCCCAGTGCTATCGTCCATGAGAATAGCATTTTCCTTATGTTAACCAAGAGGAGGTACTTGTGTTTACATGATAACCTCTGTTTAAAATCCTTTTGAGTTCTAGTGTTTCATGTGATCTAGAAAATATCCTTTCTTGTTTTTTTTATTATGAATAAAGAATCATCACTAATTATAGTTCCCACCAATTATTACAAACTGCAATAGACGACAGATGACTAGACTGATAATGACCTGAGTACAATTTTGATTTACATAACAAATAATAGTTGATTGCGTATAGCTTCGTGCAAAAAAGTCAGTAAAAAAAGTAATTGGAGAAATTGTAAGATGAAACGATATATACGAAATATGAAGACCAATTGTCAAAATGATGTATTGATGAGGCGTTATTCAGACTTACAATTGTGAGATTAATTATAGTTTCAGAGGTCTTTACCACAGCACGACATAATCATGTGGTATAATCAAATGTTTGTCTTGCCTATACACCGTGTCCCAGAAAAAACGAACGGGTTTCATGGCAAGAATTTTATTTATAATGAATAATTTCCTTGATGATATATATATGTCTGAAAAGCTACGTGTCTCTTCTTTATTTGATATACAACTTTATGGCACAATAATTCACGCATGACTGAATTAGAACGATAGAAAGTGTGTAACCAAACTTCAATTTGCGCGCAGAAATTTGCAAGTTTTGGGTGAGGTTTTGAGGAGAGTTTAAGAGTAGTAAACGTACTTATTTTGAAAAAGGACAGACACCGCATGAAATTCATAATTTTATCTTTTATATGACAACCTCATGATTAAAAAAATAAATTAGTATATTGCAGAGAACGAATACAATGAAAACATGCTTGATTCCAGCCCAAATGAGTAACTTTCCTTATCTCAGCCTGTTTCCTGATCCCCATGTTTGTGTAAATTCACTCACGCATCAACGTCCATTGTCAGCTGCTAGTCAGAAAGCTGAGGGACTTCTTACTCAACTTCACTCATTCGGGCAGAAATCAGGCATGTTTTCATTGTACTCGTTCTCTGCATTAAATCATTAATTTTTTTAGCATGAGGTGTCATTGTAAAAGATAAAAATATGAACTTATATGTGGTGTTTGTCCTTTTTAAAAATAAGTACGTTTACAACTCTTAAAACTCACGCCAAACTTCAAATTATGCGTGCAAATTGAAACATATTGGTAACACCACTTCCATTGTTCTAATTCAGTCATGCTATGAAGTATGTGCCATAAGTTGCACATCAAAACGAAAGAAGAGACACAGAGCTTTCCAGGCATATATATATCATCAATTAAATTATTCATTATAATATAAAATTTCTGCCATGAAACTCCGGTTTCGTTTTTTTCTGGGACACGGTGTATAGCTGACAGTTGGAGTCATTGCTTGCGACTGTGTGTGTTTATTGTTTGATGTGTGTCGGCGATATTATACATCCGCATGTAATATCATCGTTATAACGAAGTTATGCCCCAATATCATGCTACACAAGGAAACATTTTATTGAAAAAGATGTCCGAGGAAATTATTTGAGGGGCGAGCATTTTATAGCAAGAAACATTGAAGAGCCTAAGGGCGGGGCAAGATGACCACTCAAGGACAAACCGA